>JAQFXP010000105.1:0-46646 GCA_034693685.1 Belba bartosi | reverse complement strand
CTAAATTATTATCAAACGAATTGTTGCAGTTTTACCACAAATAGTTCTGGAGTTGAGAGAGATGTTGAAGAGCTTGAGAATCATTTTATGTAAAAACATGTAATTTTGCTATAAATTTTTAAAACTTTTTACAGTTTAAAAAATATTGACAAAATTGGACTAAAAATAGTATAAATGGTTCTAAAATTGAAGGATAAAAACGGAATTTTGATAAAAATGGACTTGATAGAAATGGACTTAGTTTAACATTAGGTCAATATGAAATGGTTTATGGTTTTTAAAATTGAGGGATAGAATCGGAATATTGACAGAAATGGACGCGAACAGAATCGGAAGTAGAGTGTACTAAAATAAATTTACTGATTAAATGTTTTAAGAAAATAAAAGCAAATTTTCAATGTCAGGAAAATTTTTATTTGATTCCTTTCGCAATCCCTGATAGAAATTATTATTATTTTAATGTAATGTAAAATACAATGAAATACTGAAAAAGCAATATTACAATGATTAATTTTGGATCTAACCCATATTAACATTGTAATCAAACTGAATTGTAGTTCATTTACTTTTGAGTCACTTGGTGAATCATCTTGTTTTAATTTTTGCATTAAGAATAAGTTTTACTCATTTCCTGATAATTGCAGTGTTTTGAAAAAGTGATTAATATGTGATTTCACTTAAGATTTCTAATTTAAAATTCAGAAAAAAAAACTCAAATATTTTTATTTATATTTTTGACATAATTTGTATTAAAAATTTAAGTCCAATTGGGATAAAGAAGATTTAGTTCTAACATGGGTTATTTTTAAAATTATTGTTTTGACATTTTAAGTAAAAATACTGTATTTGCACTGATATTTTTAATTTTGAAATATATATGTTTTGAAATTGTTATATATATAAAGTGTTTTTTATCAAAAAAAAAAATAAAAACATCTAAATTTAACCCAAGTTGTCGGTTATGCGAATTGAGTGCAGACTTTCAGGAAAACTGTATTTTTAACCACAAAAAACTGAACTGTTATATAGATTATGTAGATTTTAAAAAATATTTAAACTTTCAACTTAAAAGACTGGTTAAGTTAATTGCCACGATTGATTTATTATCTTATCAATTCTTAAGAAATATAAAATTGGAGACAAAAATATAGAAGTTAGCTCAATTTAACTTAAACATATAAATATTCTTGTTGTAATATTTAGATGTTAAAAAAATTAAATCAATTTACAGTAGTTACTAGTTTTAGGCTAACTTTTATGGCATGTTTACATTCAAAAATGATTCTAGCAAGTATATTTTAAAGTATTAGCAACAGAATTAATTACTTTTACATAAATTCAACAAAATGTATAAAAAGCTGTATATTGTTGAGTGAGTAGAGCAGAGATTACGTAATTTACTATTGATTGCATAGTAAGAGCCATTCCGTCGAAATTAATTACTTAATAATTCTGTTATTCATTGACACACTTTAAGACTTACCTCTACTTAACCAGACATAGACTCAACTGATAGAGAGGTCGCCACTCGTTCTCAACAGCTCTTTAAATAAAGCTATATATTATGGAGCGAAGAGAATGAGTCCAGAATTGAGTTTTGGCCCGATATTCAGGGGATTCCTTGTTAGGGGTACGTCAAACGTCAGTTGTGCAGAATTACTGTCAATTGTTTGATATGATTTTCAACAATTTTGGCTAACCGGACAACCAATAGTTGTTAACTTATAACTCGGGATCAGATGAGTAATGTTGTGTTGAGTAGGTGTGGATCAACCAAAGCATTCGATGATTGAACTACTGATAGCTCCGATCTATAGAACAGCCGATGTGGAGAGTGTCCACTAATACAAATGAGGGCTATTTTTGATGGAACAGCTGTTTATGCAGTTTTGGATTACTGGTTAAAATGCACAGTTGAGGGGCAGGGGTTAACTCAGTTAGAGATATATGGTTAGTCCTACACGGCCCAACAAATAGGTCGTATCACATGCAGAATTAGTGCTTGATTATATTAAAAAGGGGGCGTTTTAAATGACCACAAACATTAACAACTCTGACCGAAGGGTAAACCAACCGAAAGGAGGTTCAGAACAGTTGTCCGATTTAAGAGACAATCAAAGCAATCCTTCACTCAATGTGAGGGTAGTTTCAGATTACTGACCAAATTTAAGAAAAGACCAATTTATGGATAACAAAATGTTTATACAGTATGAGATGCAGCAATATTGGAGCGGAAAGAGACAGAAACTTTGCACTTGGTAGGGCACAAATATTAGCTTCGTACTGTCTTAACTGGGTATGTCACTTGGCAAAAATGTTATGATAAAAACTAAAGCAAAATTGTAACCAAAAAATAATCAGAACAAAAATTAAAAAATTTAGATAAATTAAAAAATTCAACATTAAAACTTTATTAAACCTTGCTTATAAAATAATAATACAAATATTAACATATTCAAATAAAATGGAATTCTAACAGAAATTAATAAATATAAAAAATTTATATTCTCTGATTAAGATAATTACACTAATTGGTAAAAATTATGCAAAATATAAAAAATTCTTAAAAATATCTTAAAATAATTTTGTCCAAATTTAGAGAACTTTAGGGTTGGCCAGCCTAATTATTAAAATAGTTGTGTTAGTGAAAAGACGGAATATACGCTTAGCACTATTTGAGTTAACACTAAGAATCAGCTGTAGAGTCAATATCAGTCATGAAGTTTAGACATTTGATTCCGTCTATTCAGCGACATAACAATATGATATGAGCTCATCACCCAATTACCTTGTTCCTGCTTCTGCTCTTGTTCCTGCTTACAATACCTTGTCTGCAAATATTTTGAGTTTCTATTAAACATAGATTCTGTAAACAATAATATATTAAAATTATAATTTCGAAAACAATATTAATAAATGATTAGAGAATGATATGTGAAATAGTGATAAATATAACACTGAAATAACTTTTACACTAATTATTACATAACATATTATTATAGTATGAAACATATTATCGTTATTATTGCCAAAACTAAATGTTGCTATAATTTTGTAAAAAGTGTGAAATTTCTATATAAAAGTTTCATGATGTTTTCACGAATAAATAGTTCTTAAGAAATAATAAATAGTATTATGATACAAAAACAATTATTTTAAAAATAAAAAGCTAGTTAAATTTATAAACAATTTTAAACATTTATAATCGATCAAAACAACAGAAAATAATAATACTAAAATGTGCAATTTTAGACTCCACATTAATTTTAATTAGAGTTTGAAAGGGATTTAGTCTTAAAATTCATACTTTACTTAATTAGTTAAATATTTGAAATATATAAATTTGTAAAATTAAAATCTAGTCATTTCACTAAAAATTTATCACAACTTGTTTTTTATTTCTAGAAATAAAAAAAAGGAATAAAATTCAAAATAATAATAAAAGTTCGCGACTGACTGGCGCGACATAACTGGTCGACCTCGTAGTTAAACGCCACTGATTTCCTAATTAATATACACAATGCATAACAAATTGCTAATAAAGTATAAAACATTAAACTATATTATTATTTTTATTTTAAATCATTGATAAAAAAGAAAATTTCAAGATTTTCTGATTTTCTGATCATAGATAATAAACCACTTAAAAAAAGAAGTTTATAATTAAAGCAATAAATGGCAAAAACTAAAAAATAATACTATGTTTTTCATTCACATATTTGTGTTAATGGTATGCAAAGAATTTTTTGTCATATTTTGCTGCGAACTGCAAACAGCCTATCAGTTCTCCAATTGATTATTAATTAGAAATTAACTATAATTATGAAAATTCTGATTCTAATGTCGAGACAGATATATAGAATAATATATTCTGATTGATCTGACAATTATGACACCTTCTTATGGTTCAGTTCTTCGAAGAATCCAAACATATATTTGCAGTAAAACTAGTTATGAATTAGTAATAGAATGTTAGAAAACTTGATTTCTAGACTCAGAATAATTATGTGATGTAATGGCGAGAAGGCGTTGAAAATATCTATACGTCCACTGAAGTCATATTCTGATTGCAATGATTATTCAATTTTTATAATTAAATACTAAAGGCTTTTATTCGCTAAAGGCTATCATTGATTGATATATGCATTTCATTCTTATTTTTCTTCAATTTTTGCAAACTTAACAATAGAAGTGATAAATACTGTAATTGTTTATAAATGTTTGAAAAAGTAATAAAACAGAACTCGTGTTCGCATTTTCCCATACATTTAACCAAAGATCTAATAGTTTTGAATTATCCTATTATTGTAACAAAGTTTATATTCTTAAATAAAATTCGTCCAAATTCTCGACACATGCCATGTCTTATCTGTGAATATATGAATCTAATGAATATTTATATAATTTTTAGATAAGAAAATTCAAATAAAATAATATATTATAATAACTGTTTAATGAGCAATAATAGCCGAAATATAAAAATAAACTTTTTATATGTCGTATAAATAATTATTGATATTATGATAAGTGAATTGAAAAAATCACTTTTACTAAACTTTAAACCCAATAATACAGAAATGTATTTAAGAAAGCGTTTGATTTCATCACATTATGTACTGACGTATTAACTCAATTCAAGGCTGACTCGTGACTCCAAACACTGACATTAACTCAAAACTTGTTTAACTTTTAATTATTAATTATTACTAATATTCGATACATTAAATGAATTTATTTTCAATTAATCTTAACTTTAAAGTTTAAACTATTGATCAATAAAGGGCTCAATTATTCGTAATACTAATAAATGTCCGAATTTGAGGCCCAAACAGAACTTAATGTTTAGGCTTAGACTTAATTCATTGATTATTGTTTGACCGGAATTGATGACAAACTCATTCTTCTGGTGTCTGCACTAACTATTAATTAAGTATCGAATGAGCATTGGGTAGTTGGGTATTTGGGGTAAGGGTAGGGGTAAGGGTATGGTAAGAAGTATAGTGTTCATAGTCTTGAGCCCTTATAAATGAACAGATAATCATATCTAGTGTAAGACTAATGCGTTTCGAGTTTAATAAAATAATTAAGTTTCTAATCAATTGATTAGTAATTACTAGTAATTACTTGTAATGATTAGTATTGCACAAAATCTAAGTAACTTAAGTGAAGAATAATTTAAGGAATTAGTTAATCGTGTCTTTAAGAGTCGGTCGGAGATAGGTATAAGTCTAAGCGAAGTCGAACCGTATCTCTCGGTTTGTCCACTCCCTCCACACTATCCTATATTGTCATTTGATTTACAATCTATTCATTCATATCTTAATTCTTATGTTAATTATTTAGTCTTAATTAAAACAATTACTAATCAATTCAATTGTTTCGCTTTCTTTGCTATAATAAGTCTAATATAATAATATTGTATTTGTTTTGCATTTATTAAATAACGTTTTGTTAAAACATTTAATAGCGTTATTGAATGCAGAGCTGAGAGGAGGTCTCATATACTCTAACATCAACTCAAATCACAACAATACGAGGGAGTGTGCAAAGGGAGTAATGTTTGATATATTTTCTAACTAACAATATTTGGCACATATATAAGAAATAAATAAAATATGCTTGAACAATTTTAATAGAAAAGTTTTGTTTAAGGTTCATATACTTTAATATTAAAATATAAATCTAAAGAAAATGTAAAAATATTGGAAAACATTAAACCGGCACTAATTTGGGGAAAATAAAATAAATAAATGATTTGTCTTAACCAAAGTGGGAGAGACCGAGGGAGGGGTTAAGGGGTCGTATGAAGTGGTTTTCGATAACGCGCTATAAGTATGGCTTTAGTATAGATATTGCGTTACATTAGTTGTGAAGTGTTTTCATATCAATTGATTTGTTTGTCATTTAATTGAATTGAATTAACAATAAAATGTCAAAACTGGCCAATTGTGGTGAATATTCTTCCAGTTCTTCAGACTTAGAGGACACTGAATGGACTGAAAACAAAACTGAATCAAATGATGCGAAAATAAACTCTTCACCCGATGGCCGGTTTCTTAAGTTCGAAGAGATAGGTCGCGGGTCCTTCAAAACCGTCTTTAAAGGATTAGACTCTCAGGAAGGGGTGGCCGTCGCCTGGTGTGAGCTCCAGGTCTGTCTCTCTCTGTCTGTCTGTCCTATCATAGCTAGTCTAGAGTCTAGACAATAGCTAATTGAAGCCGTAGTGCCCTACTAGTGCTCTAGAGTCTAGTGCTGTTGTGCTGATTGAGCCCTTGTTTTCTAGATTTGAATTGATTTAATTGAATGAATGAATGAATGATTGAATGAATGAATGAATAGGTGTTTGTTGTGAATAATTGAATTGATGTACAATTGAATACATATTGACTAATAGGAGAGACTGAACCGAAATGAAAGACAGCGTTTTCGGGAAGAAGTTGAGATGTTGAAAGGCTTACAGCATTCCAATATCGTTCGGTTCTATGACTATTGGGAAGTTAATACACAAAAACGCAAATATTTGGTTCTCATAACTGAGTTAATGACCTCCGGAACGCTTAAAACGTATGTCAAATCAAAACATTGATTTCAATATTGCTTTTCAACATTGATTTATACGAATTATACAAATCTATCACTAATTTCAAAATTGCTCACAAATGTTGGTTTGATATAAGATTAGTTCGGGTTTTGTTTAGACATCAAAAACTTGACTTTCGGTTAGGTTTCGTAACTCTAAAACTCGAATTTTTGCAAAACTCCAATTATTTTGAACTCTATTTCTTGTTTGTATTACAATTTTAAGTGATATATAACACAAAACATATATACATACATACAGTATCAATATATACATGTATATATATACACACACATATATATATAACATATATGTATATATATATGTTTTATCTTTAAATTTATCATGTTCAAACAATTAATAATTTTGATTTACAACAAATTTCCACAAATTTGCAGATATTTAAGGCGTTTTAAGAAAATAAATCTAAAAGTACTAAAGTCCTGGTGCCGGCAAATACTAAAAGGTTTAAATTTTTTGCATTCGCGAACTCCACCCATAATACACCGGGACTTGAAATGTGACAATATATTCATCACTGGAACGACCGGTTCGGTAAAGATCGGTGACTTGGGTTTGGCTACTCTTAAGACACAAGAGTTTGCTAAGAGTGTGATCGGAACGCCTGAGTTCATGGCACCGGAAATGTATGACGAGCACTATGATGAGTCAGTCGACGTCTATTCATTTGGTATGTGTCTGCTCGAGATGGCCACTGGAGAGTACCCCTACTCCGAGTGCTCCGGACCCGCACAGATATACAAGAAGGTGTCGACCGGCACTCCCCCTCTCAGTCTTTCCAAAGTGGAAACACAAGAAGTAAAACAAATAATTGAAATGTGTATTAAAGTACAAAAAGAAGACAGACCTACAGTTAAGGAGCTCTTAGAGCACGACTTCAGCCAAGTTGTCGCTAATGGACAGATAGGACAGACGATAGCAATACTTTCAAATCCTTCGGATCCGGGCTGTACTACACTATCGCAGAACCCTTTAGTCTGCAATTTGTCTACTTCTGCTTCAGAGTTGTCTGACCTAACTGTGCCGCCCAATGAGGTATAGTCTCAATAAATGTTTGTTTGATTTTCATAATCTCTTTATTATTTTTGATTTTATTGTTTGGATAAAACTTTGAAATTTATTCTCAAATAATCTGTTGATACCTAACAGGTGAACATACCTGTGCTACCCCAACAGGCCAGTCAAAGCCAGACGCAATCGGCTCAAACTTTGAATCAAAACCTAAATCAAACGACAAGTTCAGTAACTAAACAACCGGTGACTGCGACCACATCTTTGCCGGTGACGACAGTTACTCTCAAACAGACGGCAATCAAAACCAATTTAGAAGACCTGAAGCAGGAATTGGAGAAAACAATGCATTCAAGCAATTCGTCCCATAATCTCAAAGCCGACTTAGAGGCGAATCTCAAAGAAATCTTTGCGCCGACCTCTTCGGGCACTGTCACACCCGCACAGACCATCACAAACAGTACTAACAGCGCAACCAGTACTTGCACGACCAGTGCTGATGTTTCCGTACCTGAAGTTGGCCAACAGTTTAGTGATAATGAACTGCAGTCTGACTTGAAATCGGGCGAATCATTGGGTGCGGACGACGGGATTATAATTACAATCAAAAGTGACAACTCTTTGCTTAGCGAACAAAGCGAAACGACTGCACATTCCATAAGCTCTGAGCCGGAAGTTCCGAATAATACAAATCCAGAGTCGGTGCCAATTGATGTTCAGTTGAATTTGAATGTAATAACAGATGAAAGTGAAGACATCGTTGACAACAGAGAACAGTCGCTGAGTCCGACTATAATAATCGATGAAACGTCAGTTCCCGAGCGAAAACTATCCCGATTTAGTGTTACACCTGTGCGGGACTCGCCTACCTTAGACAACATCACTACTGACAACAACTCTACTCAAGACAAATGTCTAATCGATTTGAGTCATACGAATGAAACGGAAAATAGCAGTTCCTCTCCTCTATCGGTGTCTTCAACAGAGCGACCACAACGACCAGTGCCGGCAATGAGTAGAGAATCGTCTACCGATTCAGGGCCTCTAGAATTTGTGGACTGTAGTCACTCAGTTCGGGACAGTTCGTCTCAAACCTCCCCAACCCAGGTATGTGTTTGGAATAAATAGGTTTGAAAATAGTTTAAAGTAATTAAAATTAATATTTAGAACGAATTGGTTTCAAATTTGCATAATCTAAGTGAATATAAAACTGATGAATCGAAAGCCAATCCAATGGGAAGTGTCATCTCATTGAGTTCGTACGAGAGTGCGAGCAGTGGTCTCGATGGGGAACACCATATCATGCCTTCAATACCACTCAACGACTGCTCAAATGATAACTCCGACACCAGTCCGGAGACGACTAATTCTGGTGCAGATAGTAGTTACCACACCTACCCGGGTATAAGGAAGTACGCGTCGGCTCTGGATCTCAACTCTGAAGGCTTAGAGCTGGCACTGGCGAAACTGATGCGCGGCGTCTCTCTCTCAATAGGACATCACTCTTGTTGTCATAGCAACTCATCTGATCCCAACTTGTCGGACGTTCATAGCAGAAGGTCTTCAATACAGAAAGTCTTGATTCGAGTCAAAGATATATCGATACAAACGGATCGAATTGAATGCTATGACATCGGAATCGATCCAATACTTAACGGACCAACACTTGAATCGAAAACATTGCAACTAAAGACAATTCCTGACCAACTCTTCAGAGCAACTAATGAGTTGTCATTCGCTTCAACGCAACAAATGATCCGAAGTTGCAGTCAGAATGACGTCACTCGACTCCAACATTCTTTGGTAAGAGATCTTTGACATCATCTCTCAATCTATTATTTAATATAAACAAAATCTTTGACGCCTTTCCCTCTCATTCATTCGTTTTGAATTAAAATAATTGTTTTTTATATTAATTGAAATAATAATTTTGTTTCAGAATAAACCCACAATCCATTCAATGACTAACTCGAGAGTCGATGAAATGTTTAATAGTATTATAGAGAGGTATGAATAGAGAATGAGAAGAATTGTTTGAATTCAAAATAATTTGTATTTTAATTAATGCAAAACCGATAGACACGAGAGAGAGAAGCGAGAGTTAGAAGAACGACATTTCCAAGAATTGAATCTTTATCTACAGAAACATCATTTAAGTAACGAAAACATTTCTAACAACAAACCGAATATCTGTGTAAATAGTCAAAGACAACGTTCCCTATCGGAGAGACCGACCACTTGTGAAGCCCAAGACTATCCGCCGAAAAGCCTTTCTCCTCCCAGTTCTTCAAAAGACTGTTTGACATCTGGTTTGGTCTCAAAGACTAATAATAAACTAAACGACGAATTGTTTATAAAATTAGTGGAGGACTTGAGCCCAAAGGCCAAAAACATGAAGACCTGCAATAGTCCGGTTCCGAGCGAACCGAAGATCACATTGAATCAGATCCGAGAAGAACAGGACAGAAAGCGCAACAGCTGTTCCACTTTGGGTGCTTCGGAATCGCCTACCGTTATGAGGCGGTCGACCAGTTTTACGACTGTCAACCCTATACAGCACTTTCGATCTTCTGCCTGTCCATCTGCCTGTCCGACTGCGACTCCGACACAACAGACACCTATTCCGCCACCAAATGCTTCGTCGAACTACGGAAGCGGATCTTTGGCGTCCGCTCTGTCGTCAACAGCAAACAGTCATTCAATGCCAGAAATGTCTTCGAAAGTCAGTTGTTTACACTTGACCGGCAGTTCGGATGCTTTTTACGGCTCTAATCCTAATGAGTTTTAGCAATAGTATGACTCAGAGCACAAACAAGTGATCATTTGATGGCATTCCTTACTGTCAATGCTTTTAATACTTTTAGTACAACTTTTAGCGCCATTCGAATGATCTGTAAATTATTGTTCATTAATTGGCTCTCTTTCTGGTCATTTACTAGTTTTCATTGCTTAACGGGAATTAAGTTTTTATTTTTAACGCATTTTTAAGTTAACTATAAATAAAAATTTTATCTAATTATTAGTTTCTCTGAGAATCGAGTCTTTAGACAGTTTTGAAATCAAAGGAATAGTTAATTGTATTTAGAATAACGTATTCATTAAATGGAGAAAACGAATGTTATATACATTGGGCTCTGAATAGTCTTTAGTTTATTTGAAATTCTGTACATAAATTCATAAATAATTATAAAGTTATCATTAGTTCAAACTGTGATTCGATGTAATGCTGTCGGGAGATAGTGAAGCACTGGTAGCGAACTGAGTGCTCTCATAGAGCGCACTGTTTCGCTGAAACACGAAGTCTGAGTCAGTTTTCAATGAGGAACAGGACAACTGGTGCGGCATTTGGCTCTCCTCACAGGGCTCGTCCGGTGCCTCATCTATATTGTCATCCAATTGTGGTTTATATGAGAACATAATCACCGATTGGCTCGAACTGAAGAATTGGGCCAAAAAGGTCCAGTAGACCAGTGGTGTGAATGACGTGAAGTAGAGGTATGTCGTCACGTCCACTACGCACAGGCCTTCAATCCGCTGCCCATAGAACAGGGCACTGCCCACTGCCTGCACCAGATTTAGCACTGAGAGCAGAAAGGCGTAGACATAGAACGACTGTTTGGCTATAATTCAAAGACAAATATCGTCACCAATTAGTCATTTATTTTGTTAGCAATTATTTTATTTTATTTACCGTTTCTTCTCTCGCATACAATTAACGCAATTATAAGTCATTTTTCAACAAATTTAGTTAACCTCAATCCATGCAATTGTACCTAGGTATAATTGCACCCTGGTCAGAAAATTAAATATATAACTGTAAAAATGTAGTAGTTAATTCAAATTTTACAGAATATGTTTGAACCCGCAATTTGTAGTATAAAATAATCAATTTTTATTTGAATCCAAAATTTTTTTAATTAAAAATTTTAACAAATTCTAATCTAAACACTTAAAAATAAATTTAATGATTTTGGATATAATTAAGTCTAAAATGTAATGCACCTAATGTATCTAGATATAATTGCACCTTGATCAGAAACTTATATATAATTGCGGCAATTGTATGTGATGGAAACTGTAAATATCATTTTTATTGTAATATTGAATGCAATTTATAAATAATACTTATATTACGATTATATTAATTAATTATATATATATATATTATATACACAACAAATAAAGTTCGAAATTTGAATAAATTGTAAAAAAATCTAATTTACTCGGGAGTGGTATGCGTTGCCGGCACGGAGTCCAGGGCAGGAGGAATGCCAAGAGATATACGAATGCGAAGAGAATGCAAGTGCAGAACCAGAAGATCATACCCCCGTGAGAGAACAAGTAGTAGTCTTTCGCTGCGATATAGAACGACACGTCCGGTGCTATAATCTCAAGACAGCCCTGACATATGCTATAGGCCAGGGATATGAATGAAGTGACCAGTAATACCCGTCTGATTGAGGTTTGGGAGTCTAAGTGACCGAAAGCCAAACCGAAGACCAGAACTGAGGTTTCCGTCGATAAGAGGAAAAATCTGACGATAACCCAAAACACCTGAAAATAGGCTATGGGTTAGTGACTGGTCAGTGACTAATGACTGGCCATACAACTCACCTTATCGGTGATGTCACCGGCAGGAGAGGTCACGTTAACTAACATCGATATAATACAACGCAATAGACTTGTGGTTACGTTAATGCAAACCAAGAGATAGAAAGTGGCGAATATGGGAGAAGTCGTTTGTCGGAGCTTTTGCTTCGTTAGCTTAAACCGATAGAAGAGGAACAGTAGGAACACGACGTTCGGCACTAAGATAATTGCGTCCCATATCCGCAGTCTATTCGACAATTAATTCATTATTTGATTAGTTTGACTCTAACTATGGCTCTGACTCTGACTCTGACACAAATCCATTAATTTTTAATCAATTTTCTCTTATATCCTGTTCTCTAACACTATGGCATAAATTAACGCTAATTTAAAGCAAAAACAGTATTTAGTTAACTATTAAATAAAGTTTGCGATATCTTATCGATTGCTTCAATTGTCCACTAATTACACTATAATTATAAAACATTGAATCCAAGCAATCATTAACTAATCGATTGACTCAAATACGACTAAAATCAACTGAAGCTCAATATACAGAAGAGAAACAAATGTTGTGTTCAATGCAATTGACTTTTAAATTAATTGAGTGTTTGAGTCAAAAGTTTGTGATAAAAGGGTTAGATTTAGTCTTAGTCTTAGGCTTTGAATCAATGAATGCAATTATGCAAACAATGAATCAATGAATGCAAACACTAATTCAAAAGTCAATTAAAAACTAGACTAGACTTAGAGTTATGACTCATAAGTCTAAGTATATAATTATGTTATATAAGTCTAAGTCAAATGAATGAATGAATGAATGAATGAATGTTTGGCCAAACCTCGAGTGCGCGATCTCTTCGTATAGAATCCATTTGCAGAAATGAATCGAACCATTGGTTAGAACCGAATCATTGGTTAGAGTGAAAGAGTTGTTTACATTGAAGAGATTGTGGTCTGATTTGTTGTTTATTTGATCAAACATGACAATTGGTATACGATTTAGACTTAGACTTAGACTTTGTTTTAAACATCAATTCATAACTCAATAATTTAATTAAAATATAAATATAATAACATTTTATTATTTTAAAACAAAGAAATGTTAAATAAAAAATAGTTTTAAAATATTTCAAAAGTAAATATTTAGATAAAAATATAAATAAAACACAATTAATAATAAATGACCGAAATATTGACACAATTTAGACTTAGACTTAAGTCGATTATAATATCGACTGTTTGTTGTGTTGTTGTGGTTATGCCTATAATGACGTCATTTTAATGACTAAACCATCGAATAACGCCTCTTCTCAGCGAAAACATATGATTTGTAAACAAAAACATAGACTTAGTCTTACAGTTAGTCTTAGTCTGCGTCTGGTTATCGACGAGAGATTTGAATTTCATTAAATACTAAACACTAATCAATACTAAATTGAATTGAATTAAAGAGACATCAGTTGTAATGAATGGCATCGAAAGCGAACCCTTGATATCGACGAACAGCCGACTCAATGACAACCGACCCCTCTTTGGCGACAGATCTACTAATAGGGTATCAATTGATCCAATGTTTGCCTACAATCCAATCTGACTATAGTTTTGTTTTTGTTTTGTTTGACTAAAGGATCGCATCATAAGTCTGAGTCTATTCTCATTGTCGGGACTCTTACTACTAATTGCTATAATAACGTTAATTACAATTAAATTCAATGCAATTAATTTGATTACAATTGTAGTGATTCTGTCATTCGTTGCTTCGAACGCATTACTCGTTCAATGGTATCGATTGGGTATGTATTGTATATTCAATTCAATAATCATTTTTGATTCTCTCTTATCATTTGTTATTTCCATAACTTTTTCACTTTTTAGATCAATTTTAGATTATTTTTATAAATTTTGATTTATTTTTATTAATTAAATTAATTTTTAAAAACTATTGTAAAAATTATATAATTTAAGCGAATTATTTGATTACGTTTTAATGATTGTAATTAGTAGAGTGGCCACTGGCCAAGTTGGCCAACTCTACAGATTTGATCTAGCCAACACAGATTTAGTCATTTAAAGTACTAAATCAATATACCGTAACTCCTGACATACAATTGCCGCAATTATATCTAATTTCTGATCCAAGTGCAATTATACCTAGGTACAATTGCATAGATTCTGGTTGACTCAATTTGTCTGTATGTTTGCGTATGACGTAAAGAAAATGACGTATAATTGCGGCAATTGTATGTCAGGGGTTACGGTAATAGATTTAAAGTACAGTTGTCTCTCTCATAAAGTTGCATGCAATAATATCTGAATTTAACAGAGGATGGGGGGGAAGGATGCAACTATATTCGAATAGGGTTGCGTCTGTTTTTGAGACATAAGTTAAACTTTTATTTAATTTATAAAAAGTTTTAAAATATTTTAATTTAAGTTTTTTTCTGTTTGTTTAATTCAATTCATTTTCAGTTTTCACAAAAACAAAAGCGATTTCAAAACAATGTCTCAATCAGTGCAATGAGAGCATCAAATTATAAATGATTTTAACCGAAGTTTTGATATAAGAGTCTCGATTCGACTTAAGATATACTCTAAGAGCCATTGAGTGCAAGCGATTCAAATAATAATTAATTTCTATATTGTGTTCAATTATTTAGTGAATTTTTCGAATTTTAGAATTTGATGCAACTATATGTGGATTTTACAGAAGGGCTGCGACTCTATTCGAATAGAGTTGTGGTATATTTTCAACATACTTAATTTTGTTAAATTCACATATTATTGCAACCTTATGAGAGAGACAGCGGTACTTGTTTTGATTACAGACTAGATTGGCAAAATTTATAAATCTTATATGAAGCGTATTTTATAAACTAAATAAGTATTTTTAATTTATACCAATAAATACCAATATTAAAGTTTAAATAATATATACTTATAGACCAATAGTTTAATTCATATTTTTCTAATTAATAAAAGTATTAAAATTTAAAGTTAAAGTAGTTTGAGTTTAGAGTAAAATGTGGTTTAACTCTGCGGTCAATTATTTGCATTTTTGGTTTAGTTTTTAATTTATACAAAATTTTAAACTATGTTCAAATTTGATGAACTATTAGTTGTTCACTTTAATAATTGGTGATAAAAATAGATTGGCAGTTTTGCCGTTCAAATCTAAGTTTTTAAAATAAATAATTGAATAATTTGTTTATTACCATATATTTAATCTCGTTATAACAATCTTTGTTTTATATTTAAATGTAGCGCTCATTTACAGTAATTTATATCTAAATTTTGAATTACCGGTAATTGAATTCTGATTATGAGATTCTCAGGTGATTTGGATCCGAAATTCCGATATTTATTGCTTTGGAATTCAGTCAATATATGCGTTCTCTGTATTGTCGCGATTTGGTATTACCACTCAATTAGTTCAAAATGAGGTAAATTGGGATCAGATTCAGTGTTCAATGAGATTTAAATCGATTATTAAATGCTTTTATTAATATTTTGATTAGAAATTCCATTTCATCTCAACATTCACTTCATTTTCATAAGAATTGTGATAAAAATTTTATTCCAATTGTTTATAATAGCAATTATGACATCTATTTCTATAAAATTGAAAACATTCATCCATTTGATACGAAAAAATGGGGAAAAATTGCTAAAAGTTTAGAGAATTACTTTAAAATTGTAAGAATATTATAATCTATTTTTGTTTTATCAATGATTAAAATAATTTTATTTAGAAATTTCCGAATTATTCGATTAGCGATTGCTTTATCTCTCCATCTCATGCCATAACTACAGAAGAGTTGTCTTTAGTTCATTCCCAAAGATTTATTTGTTTAATGCATTGCTCGCCTCTAACTGTAGCCAAAGCCGCAGAAGTTTGTCCTCTTTTGTTGGTTCCGATGTGTATAACCGAAAAAAAATTACTAAAACCAATCAAATGGCAAACTGCCGGTCAGTTTCAGATTTTAATCATAATCTTTAGCCAATTCTAATAAATTAACATATTTTAGGCTCAATATTGAGCGGATATCTAGCTTTAAAGCACGGCTGGGCCATCAACCTGGGCGGGGGGTTTCATCATTGCAGCGCAACCAAAGCGGAGGGTTTGTCTGTTTAGAGAATATTTTGTAACAATTATTGTTATAATTTAGATGAATATTATATATTAACTATAGGTTTCTGTTTGTTTGCTGACATAACGCTAACGATTCGATATTTATGGCAACAAATTGATCCAAACATTAATGTTTTAATAGTCGATTGTGACGCACATCAGGGCAATGGCTATGCTAGGGATGTGCTCGCTATGACCCCTTCTCAACAGTTAGTTTCTATTAATATTATTATATTTTAAACTTGATTACTTTATTCTAATAATGGTTTGTTATCTCAAATAGGAGTCAAATATATATTTTAGACTTTTTTAATCCGAATATATTTCCGGGCGATGAGAGGGCAAAGACGGCGATTAATAGAGCCATTCATTTAAAGCATAAAATTGAAGACAAAGACTATTTGGAATTACTTGAATTGTATGGCAATATACAGTATAAGTGATTAAAACATAAACATTACTAAAATAATTGTTAATTTTAGTCACATTAACGCTACTCTCTCTACCGATAAATTCAAACCGGATTTGATTGTATATAATGCCGGAACTGATATACTAAATGGCGATCCTTTGGGAAATCTAAGAATTTCTGCTCGAGTTAGTCATTATTTTAAAATAATTCGATTTATGTTTAAAATATTTAAATAATTTATATATTTTCTTTTGAAGGGAATTGTAAAACGCGATGAAATAGTGTTTAGTTTCGCCAAAAATCATAACTTTTCTATATTAATGTTATTGAGGTATAGGTTGTTAAATGAATTGAAATAAAATTATAATTTTAATGTTTTCTATTATAATAGTGGCGGTTATCAGAGGAATAACGCAGAAGTGATCGCCAATTCAATACAAAACTTATTTGAAAACAATATTATAAATCCAATTGAATAATGAGTTTAGAGTTTACTATCAATTAATAAGTAATGAATTTTGGTTTTAAGTAATATTGTAGTTATTTTAGTCAAAAGTTTAATTTTTAAAATAAAAAATTGTTTTAAATTAAGATTTATTTGAAATAAAAATTTTATTATAAAACAAAAGAAAATAATTGAATTTTATTTCGAAAATTGATTACCGTTTCCCCTGACATACAATTGCCGTAATTATATTTAAATTCCTTATCAAGATGCAATTATATCTAAGTACAATTGCATTAAATTTTAGACTCAATTTTATTCAAAATTACAAAATATATTTTTGCTATTTATAATTGTACATAGTTTAAAATTAGTTCAATATTATATATCTTGTTTGTTTTTGTGCAATTTTGATTAAAAATAATATTTAATTTATAATATATTTGATTATTTTAAATTCTAAATGGCAAATTCTACTGCACTCCAAATAAAACTTGAACTCTAATTTCATAATTATTTCATTTTTGCAATTGTGTTACTGTATCACCATAAACATTTTAAAAATAATTTAAACTGATTTAATGTTAATAACTAGTTAAAACTATTAATTTAGTTTAAGGCATGTTACTTTTATAAGAAAATTACATTTAATATCAAATATTAATTTTTTGCAATTATATCTAAGTTTTTGATCAAAGTGCAATTATACCTAGGTACAATTGCATAGATTTTGATTGACTCAATTTGTCCGAAATTGACTTATAATTGCGGCAATTGTATGTCAGGGAATACGGTAATTAGTTTGCAAACAAAATAATTTTTTTAATCACACCCCTGTGCTTCCTGTCGGCACAACCGGCAATTTCAAGCCAGTCAGGGATCGTCACCTGCACCGTCAGCACCCAGTTCGAACCCAGTTAGTTAAGTTAGACAACTGCGCCAGCCTGCCTGCCTAAACAAAATAACTTGCAACTATAAGCAAACGCACATCTTTGTTTAAAACTATATAATATATACATTGATTGTATGTTTGTGTTTGGTTGTCATAACTTTCAGACATGTTTAAGGTTTTCTTAACCAAATTCGGTAAATAACTTCTATCTATTTAATCAATTTTAAAATCTCAACTTGTAACTTACAAGTTGTAAGTTTATACGAAAAGTTTTGATTTAAAAATAAGTTTTCTAAACGTAATTTATTTTCAATTTATTAAAGCGCCAAAAGTTTTGTTTTGTTTTGTTTTATTTGTAAATCTTTGTTATTATTAATATTGATATTAGACTATAACGTAACGTAACTGTAATAGGATTTAAAGTTTAAATACTTTTAATTTTAATAAACAAATAATTGTCTGAAATAATGGCTAAGACCCCCAATAGAGTATCGAAACGATTGCGAAGAACTACCAAAAAGTTTGGAATCGATGACTATATCGAAGTCGAAAAGTGTGTCAAACGTACGCCGAAACGAGTGGTCATTGATTTGATCAGTAATTGTAGTAATGATTGCCAACAATCAGACCATTCGGATCAACAAAACAAATCAAATCTTCGCTCAAAACAGTCGAAACTATCGATTAATTTATTAAATTTGAATCAGAGTTCAAATGAATTAAAAACAAAAACTTTGAGTAAATTGAGACCAATTAGACGACAATTACAAGAATCTAATGAATTGTCCGACAAATCAAATAATAGTAGAACTCTTCGCTCAAAGCGAACCAAAACTATTGAAACAAATGAACAAATGTTTGGAAATATCGATAAAATTGAGACAAAATTTGGTGAAAATTCAGTGAAAACTCGAAATAATTCAGTTATTGATAAAAGTTTGAAAAAATCTTTTAAAACAAAAGAAATTAAAATAAATATTGAAAATCAAATCAAACCAAAGAAACAGTCAGTTATGACACCAAAGACACCAAAACTCAACGACAAGAATAAGAATTGGTTAGAAATGGCGCTCAAGAGGTTGAGCTCGAATGCAATTCCAGACTCACTTCCATGTCGTGAATCGCAGTTCAAAGATATCTTCAATTATGTCGAAAGCAAACTAATGGAAGGGAACGGCGGGTAAGGCATAAGACAGTCGACGTTGAAGTGATTTAATGATATATTTGTCGAATGTCTGATCAGATGTATGTATATATCGGGAGTTCCCGGAACTGGAAAGACAGCGACCGTTCATGAGGTGCGTCGGGAACTCGAGTCGAGCCACAAATATCCGAACTTTAAGTTTATTGAAATAAATGGATTGAAATTAAGTGATCCGTTTCAGACATACGTTCAGATTCTTTACGTAATTATTGAGATATTTGAGTTGAGATTTGCGTTAATTTATTAATTAATTTATTGGTCAGGAGTTGACGGGAGAGAAGAGGTCTTCATATCATTCGGCGGACGCCCTGAACGAGAGGTTCTCGAACTGCGATTCGAACAATGAGTTCGTAATCCTTTTGGTCGACGAATTGGATTTATTGCGAACTCGAAAACAGAATATTTTGTACCATTTGTTTGATTGGCCGACGAGACCTAACTCTAAGCTAATAGTTCTGGCGATTGCAAACTCAATGGATTTGCCGGAAAAGCTTATGATTAATCGGGTGTCGAGTAGACTGGGCTTAACCCGTCTTTCATTCCATCCCTACTCCTATCGAGAACTCGAAGCTATTATCAGTTCACGACTCGAAGGTTTGCCCGAAGTCTTCGATTTCGATGCTTTGCAACTCATTTGTCGAAAAGTGGCCGCAGTTTCCGGTGACGCGAGACGTGCGCTCGACATATGTCGGTTGTCCGTAGAAATGGCACAAATGACTGACGAGAAGACAGTTTCGATGGATTCGGTCAACAGTGCTCTTCAGGAGATATTCAATTCGATGAAAATGATTCGAATAAGAAGTGCTTCTCTTCAGGAGAAGCTGTTTCTGCAGTCAATAGTTCAGGAATTCCGCATCTCTGGAGTCGAAGAATCGAATTTCATAGACATCTTCAGACATCACATCGAGATGTGTCACTTCGAAGGCCATTACACTCCGAGTGCAGTCGAGTTGGAGAAAATCGCTTATAATTTGCAGACTTCGCGACTAATTATTCTCGAAAATAGTGGTTCGCATCTCTTCAAGAGGTTAAGACTCAATGTTTCTGTCGATGACATCAACTTTGCGCTCAAAATGTAATTCTAATTCAATACTATTTATTGGAAATTAATTCGAAATATTTAAATAAAATAATTAAAACTAAAAAATAGTAATTAATTTCAAGAGCTTTCAAATTAAAATTTATTATTGTTTGAAAATAAATCGATTTACCGGTAATTATAAATTGAATTGAATTTTCAAATCAAACCTTTGTCCTATAGTTCGCCAATAAGTTCAATGACAACCGGCAGAGCTCATTGTCGCAATGGTCAACCTAACCTAACCTAACCTATCCTGGCCGGCTGGCGCAGTGGTCAAGGCTTCCGACTGCAGTTAAGTCTAACTTAACAAACAGGTAGTGGGTTCAAACCCCGTCCAAACTAATTATTCTTTTAAGAGATTCAATAGGGTTTGGAGGGCAAGACGACCACTGGCTGGTTACCAAGCGTCGTTTATTGGTAATGTACGAGCGGTTTAGCCACAAACTACATATACGGAGAGTTCAGGTACAGTATGTGTTCTTACAACTGTAACACCATTTTCATTACCATACCTGATGGTCAAGTGACGAACCCTGAGTGGTTTGTGCTGGGAGAAGCCCTCGGGCGTAATACAAAAAACATGCGCAGCGGCACAACAATTAGTTTAAGGTAGGCCTGGGCTGAACCTAAGAGTTTAAAATGTAAGTTAGTTTTTTTACTGTTTGTTTACAATTACAAAACAAGTTATCTGCAGTTGCCCGCTGGCTACTTTGTAAATATTCTGTTTTTAAATGTTTAATAAAAAGTAAAAAAGCTAACTTACACTTTTAACTCTTAGGTTTGGCCCAGACCTAGCCTAAAGAGCTAATTAATTTTATTTTTAAAACAAAATAAATGATTTAACATTTTGTAAACTTTCTGTTCTTGTCTATTGAAAATTGAAAAAATTTATTTCATTTTTCTAATTTTGAATAAATTTAAATTATGTTTTATTGTATAAATATTTAGCATTTTTTAAATAGTATAATTATAATCTTTAACAAATACTAAACACAATAAAACTTAATTTAAATTTATTCCAAAATTAGAAAATTTAAATTAATATTTTTGAAGTTTCATGTATAATAGAAAAACACAAAAAAATTCATAACAAAGTCTATGAGCGGTGGCCAAGCGCCTTTTTCTTTAGGTTCTTAATTGAACAAGATTTTGATTAATTAAAATCTTTTATTATTTTTTTAATGTCAAATATTTTTAATTACTTGGGTGACTATTTAATGGGTAAAAATTCAAAATTAGCAAACAAAATTTATATTAAAAATTAATCTTTAATTTAGGTTTAATCAATTTTTAAAAACAGATACTTATTCATCAATTTTTGATAAAATTATTAAAGTAGAATAATTAATATAAATTATTTGCAATATTAGTAATATAATTATAAAAAATACTTTTAATTTTATTATTTGTTGTAAAATTCTAAACACCTTGCCAATATTTCAGGAATTGAAAACGGATTAGCCATTATCTCTTTCTGGCATTTGTTCCGCATTATATCAATTTTGCCTAAATTGGTGCCAAATCCAGTTTACGTTCAGTTAAATTAACTAAATTTAGTTTAAATGCGCTATAAATTCAATTAAATCGGATTAAATTGCAAACATAAAATTAAGTAATTTTAAACGTTTTTTTAGAAAATGCTCTATCTGATCTACCTAGTTTTTAACCAAAATTTGTATAAATTGTTTGATCTTCTCAATGCCTGCAATATTAACCTGCCTATAGATGCCTTAACTCTTTTCAATAGATTATATAATTGATTTGAATAGATATTAGAGTCCTATCAAAGCCGGGTAATGGGTCGAAGAAATTACGATATACTCTATTCATTAACTTTTGTTTCAATTATTAATACGAATAAACAATTTATTTTATGATTAAATAAAAAGTGCATTAAATATATAATTCCTTTGATTGATGATTAAAATTAAGTTATTTACAAATATAGTATAGCCTATAGAGTGACATAACATAAAGTTTCAATTTGGAGAGACTATTGTTTTACGAATTCAAACAAATTATGATCGAATTAAATATTGACAAAACTTTAAGATTAAAAAACTTTAAATAAACAACCAATCAATTTATCGAACGATTTTGATAGCAACTAAATATCACTTAAAACGTTTCCGAATATTTTTGCTTAAATTGTAATTACATTACAATCTTATTATTCAAACTAACTTATATAAGACGTTATATCAAAATCTAAAAAATACCCCTGCTTAGATGTTTCCTACATTATAATTTTAATTGGTAAAATATAACATAGTTTATCTTAAAACTAAATATTGATATATTAGTAAAGCTTAATTAAACTAATAATATATTAATTGCATTAATTTTTATTGCTATTAATTAATTAAAAATATTAATATTTTTTATTAAAGCATTTACGGTAAATGTTTGATTGTCTCTATAACTGTAAACGCGATATACTGTTACAGTACTGTATAGATTCTATAGAATCTATATACAGTAGTTACTAGTATACTGTAGACCAAGGCAAGGCAAAAACATTTTAGGGTGTTAAATATTTTATTCGTTGTTAATTGTCTAAATGAATCAGACACATTTTAGAATAAATATTGATTCGTATATTTCGTATATTAAAACAACTATATTTGACCACTTTTTTCATTTATTATTATTAGTGTGTCTCAATTAGTAAGAATTCAAATTTTTAATTAGATTTTTACTGTTTATTAGGAAAAACAAAACAAAACTTTTGAACTTATAGTCAGTTGTACTAATGTTTGCATGTTTAAAAGTACAGCAAAAAACTAATTTATACTTTTGAACTTATAGTGTTCAAAACTTACTAAATTTTATTGTTATTTAAGTTTAAAAATCAGCCTGCTCTATTCGCTGAAAATTCTTAACAAGTTTTATGGATAGTACAGCGTATTGTCATTATATTCGAGCTCAAATCAATTTTAATGTTTCAAGGTTAGGCTTCAGATAGGCTTCGCGCTGCTTCTTGCTGTAGACTATAGTCTTCCAAAATTTAAAATTGGCGGGTTGAATTTAATTATATTTTATGAATTTGTCATTTTATCAAGTTAATTTCAGAAGTCATACATCAAAATCATTTCAAATTAAAAATATTTATGATTTCCAACAAATATTTTTGACAACAATTTCTAATTCCGAATAAATTGTTAAAAAATAAATTACTTCGGATTCTAAATTAGTGGCAAAAAATTATTAATATAACGAATGGCTATTCCGCTTAGAGGCAACGAATTTTCTTTGCATATTCTATAAGTATACAATGTTAAATTAACAGGATAAAGGCAAACCCGGCTAAAGTCTACGGATTTTAATGCACCAACATGTTGCCTTTATCCATGGCTAATTGTATAGATACTTTGAAAAATGCATTTTTAAACCAAAATCTAAGTGTACTTGTTGTTTTAAAATACAATATAAATATCAATAAATTTATCAGATTTTAGAGAATTGATATTAGATTGAAATTAATAAAATTAATCTTAAGTTTGTTATGAAATTATTAAATTAATTAAAACATATCCGGATCTCCAAATCCAAACTTGAGTTATGTCACTCAATATAATTGATTAACAATAAATAAATTCAAAATTTCTTTTAAGAATAATTGAAAATAGCTTTTGATTTAACAAATAAATAGATTTCCAAAATATAACTTAGACTAGAATTACAAGATATTCTTAATCCGATTCCTGCTCTTCGAGAGTCTGGGCTCTATTAATGCCTCGAATGTGAACGTATTGAATGGATTTGCGAGTGTTTGGGCCCAAGACTGTCGAATCGTTTGCAAACAAAGTCTGCACTTCTTCTAAAGACATACCTTTGGTTTCGGGCAAATAGAAGACAAACAAAAGCCAACCAATCAATGCAAGTCCAGCTATAATCGAGACAATTCAAGTCAAACCAATTCGATTAACTCTATTAATTGTTAACTGCTATCAAAGGCCATACCATATAAATAAAATGTTCCGAATTTGGTCAACACCTGAGTCAGTGACAGGAATGTTAGCGAAACCAATAAATTAAAAAACCAATTGACAGACGTAGAGGCCGAGTAGCAAACACTATAATCAAATTTACTTTAATTTTACATTAATTCTATAATTAATGGTTACCTTCGGGCCCAAAGCGGGTAAATCTCTGCATTTATAGTCCAAGGCATAGGACCCATACCTGAAATTTTAAAATTTAATTTAATTTCTCAAATATGCTTTAAACTGTTTTACCTACCGGGTGCGAAACAGAACAGGTATAGCATTAGCCCTAATAATGTTAGCCCTGAAACAGAGATTTCAAAAATCAATAAATTGTTTAAAAAAGTATAAAATTATGAGTACAGGAGTATTTAGAAGGACACCATTCCGGTGCCCAAATCACGTTTCCAACCGTTCCATTCTGACAAAGCGGTGAACCGACTGTACAAATAAATATTCAAAGTCAACACGTGTTGGTCTGTCAGTGACAACTATAGCCTACCCGAAGCCCGGTCCTCATGGTTGGGGTCGACCAAAAGACAGGTTCCGTTGACTGTGAGATGAGATGAAAGCGACGGAATCTCGTCAATGAAGCAAAAGCCACACGACTTACTACGAGTGCAGTCAAAACATGTGTTTAGTTTATAACAAGAGGTCTCTCGGGTGTTGTCTGGCCTCCACTCAACGCTAGGGGACTCAATAGCAGTCATTTGAAAGCCAACGGCCAGAACAACGAGACTAACGACAACTCCGGCCAGACTTGTGAGTGTCAGCAAACGTCTGCCAATCCGTTCGACCAAAACCAGACCAACGAAAGTAAACAAGAAATTGACGGAAGCGGTGGCGGCGGACAACCAAACGGCGGTCGACTTGTTGTAAACGCCTGACATCTGAATGATAGTCGCGCTGTAATACATGACAGTATTGATGCCAGAGATCTGTTGAACCATTTGGAGCGCACATCCAATTAGAAGAGCTCTTCTGAGTCCTGTGTTTTGCATAATCTGTTCGAACACAGAAGTGCCGCCACTTTCTGCCTGTTCTCTCTCAGACGCCAAACAATTGTCTTTAATTGATTCAAACTCAGGGTTCACATCAGCTGCCGGTCCCCGAAACTTCTGGAGCGCCTCCAGTGCCTCTTGATATCTGCCTCTTCTAATGAGAAAACGGGGCGATTCGGGCAGACCTACGAAGCAAATCAATTGGACGAGAGATGGAACGGCAGCGACGCCTAACATGAATCGCCAACCGCTCGACTCATTCAAACTGAACGCTCCGGCGATCAGAGCGGCCGCAAACTGACCGCCGGTTATGAAACAGTTATTAATAGTAATTAGTTTTCCTCTTATCTCAATCGGCGCCACTTCGGCGATATAGACGGGAATCGCCATCGAAGCCAACCCTATGGCTGCCCCAACTGTAAACCGGCCGAAGAGTAGCGCATATTTATTCCAAGCACTGGCCATAAGAATAGCGCCGGCGGTAAAGACAACACTCGCTCCGACTATAACTGGCTTTCGGCCAAACCGTTCGGTCAGATAGCCCGAGACCATAGAGAATATCCAAGCGGACAGTATTGTGGCCGAGACTACCAACTCCTGCCACCAATGGTCGAGTCCGAACTGGTCCCTAATGAAGACCATAGCCCCCGACACAACTCCCGTGTCGTAACCAAACAGAAAGCCTCCGATGGCTGACAGGAATGTAACCAAATATATGAATCCATTCGTGTGATCAGCACTTCGGGCGTCCAATGGTTTGTCCAAAACCAGACGTCTTTCGTCTTCAACATCACTAATGCTATCCATTGTCTAAGTCTTAATCAACTGATTAACCATTGATTGCAATCTGAATATAATTTTATCACAAATTTATTCACAACTCAATTAAAACATTAACTGAATATTAATTGTATTTTCTATAGATTTGTTATAACTTTTTTTAGACTTAACTAATCTATTGATTATTTAATTGAAATTTAATGCAAATGTATTCCAATTAAAATAATGAAATTAATGAAATGAATAAACGATTTATTTAACCAAAAAATATTATATTTTATAATTAAATTACAAATTAAATATTAAGAGTTAGAAAACAAACACGAATTCAATGTTTGACTTAACAAATGTCAACAAAAATCAGTGCTTTTGACAAATGTTTGAATGAAAATAATCGATGAAATGCTTTGGCTTTTCAAAACAAATACCAATTCAGTGCTTACTCTTATAAATTACTTATACAGTTATACTGTTACAGTAGTTGTACTTAGTTCGCGTTCGTAGGATATTAGGATATATCCGCATTTCTCATCCAATCCGATTGATATTAATATATTGAAACCGGACGCCATTTAAGATTAAGTATATGATCGACGATTAACTTAACGTCATTGATCGTTAACGCTTTTAGTTAAAGTTTGCTTATCTTAAATGTAAATAAAAATCTAAACTCTACGGATTATCTCAATTTTATCAAATTGACTTTGAACGCAATTGGGATAATCGTTCAATCCTGTTTTTTATTCAGTCTCAATCCTGAATCGACGAACAAAGCTTTACAGTATTATATCATTCTATATAACGAAATATGCACATCGCCAACAGTACGTTATCAATAGTTGACGCTTTCTAATACAACATACACTATTTGCAGAGATCTTATGATTTGATATTATTTGTGGAAATTTTTATTTAAATGTTTTATTTCTTTGTTTTCAATTTAATATGAAATTAAATTTTTGTTTAATTATTTAAAATTTGTATTAATTTTATAAAATGTATTATTTAAAATTATTTTAAAGAGTCATTCCTGTACTAAATTTTCTCTAACATTTGTTTTAATAGAAATATATGTTAAAAGTTTTAAGAAGTTGAGTAAATACCTGCCGGCGATGTGCGTATTTTGTTATAGAATGATACTAATACAATACAATACTTTCAAAACTTTCGGATCACAAATAATATTATTAAAATTTTATTAGTATTTTATTGTATTTAAAATTTGTAACTTTAAACTCAAAAATTCACTATTTATCAGATTATAAAAACAAAATCGAAGTTTGAATTAAAAAATGATAATTTAAATATACTTTAGAATTCATTGATAGGTATAATTTATATCTATATTTATCATTATATATAGTATATATATACTGTTGAGTACTTTTGAGTACTAAATAGTGAATTATATACTGTACTTATCAATAAAAGGCTACAGTTTAGTGCCAAACAATGAACACCCAATATAATGAATTATCTATTTTAATGAACAAATTCCAAAAACTTTATTTATTTAGACATATATACTAATGTCAAAAATGATCCGTTATAATGAATGCCATTTTAATTAACACTCGCTTATAATGTACACAATTTCAAACAACTGTAATACAAAATAGTACTAAAAATGATCCATTTTAATGAACAGTATTTAGAAAATTTTTTGTCAAATTGTAGACAATTCAATAAATGAAAAATTTAATCAGGTTCAGAAAATATTAACTCAAAGTACTATTACCGTACTTACGCGCATACAATTGTATGCCCTTATAAGTGATTTTGACTATAATTAGCTCTTATAGTGTTATTGGCATACCGATATAAAGTGAGGTAATTTTTTAATTATAAATATAAAAGTTTATAATATAATTATTAATTGATAAAATAACTATCACTTATAATATTAATCACAAAATAATTAACAATAGTTTAACTATTTTTGAGTATAACTAAAATTTAAATTTAAAGATTTGTTATGATATTGTTTTGTTATTATTTAATATTTAAATATTGTATAAATATTTTTAATTCTTTACTTCTTTTTTTAAGAAATAAATACAATTTTAAATTATTTTTAACTAAATTAGAAAATGTTTTATAAAATATATACAACTAGTTCTGTATAACATTGCTTAAAAGCGAAATAAAATCATTATTTTTATTATTGTTAATATTTTTAAAGATTTTCAAAATATTAATTTAATAAAAGCAAACAATAAATGATTGAACACCTGCAGTAATTAAGACTATTAAAAGTATTAATGTTTTAAATTAATGTTAAGGATATTTTTTTTAATGTTTTTATTCATTACATTTAGTGACATGCATATGGGAATACGGGAATACGGGCATATGGACAGCTTTACTCTATATGGGAACTGCAAGTGTATGCGCGGGAATAAGGTAAAACTCTAAAATAATTAAATATAACCAATTTTTAAAATTAAAGTACTTAATAAAAATAATTGTCAATATAATTATTATTACTTTTTTTAAATAATAAAAATGTAATATTTTAATCATTGCTATTTTAAGCAACAACCCATTATAATGAACAAATTATTAAAATTTTTACAGTTCATTATATTGGCACTCAACTGTATTAGTAAAAAGCTAGTGTACCGCCAGTGTACTAGCCTTGAAACGTTAAATTTTGCTTGATATTGCAGAGGTCTATTAAATTTTGTACTAATCATACAAAGCAACGATGCACATAACTTATGTGACATAAGCTAAGAAATCAAAATGTTTGTTAACTTTTATGCGATTTGTTAATCATACAAAAACAGTATATCTGCAATGTCCTCCAAGAGCAAGTTTTGGACATTGCAGATCGTACAAACGCAAATAGACATTTTGAATGACCAGCATTAAACAGTATTTATAGTTCTAAAGCGCATAAACATTATATAGCAAATGTTCCATTCCTATAACTAGTTATAATTTTAATGAGTTGAGAACTAAAAGTAATACAATCTTCATTAATTTATTTAAGCACAAGATATTTTTAAAAATTACCCACAATAGCATTTTAAAAACATGTTAACCTTTATATACGATTTAAATTATTTTTAATTTAATTATAAATTAAATTTTAATACGAATTGTAAACAAATTTTTAGACAAAATTATATTTTTGTAAATAAACTGTAGTCTGATATATCTAGCTTTAATTGCCATACATTACGCTTAATGACTTTTAATATAGTCTTTCCTTTAAGAGAGCGGAATAACATGTCTATACGTTTAGCACTATTTGAGTTAGCACTGACATCAGCTGTAGAGCCTTTATTAGTGCTAAACGTATTGGCATGTTATTCCGCTTACTAATGGGAACCGCTCTACTGTATTTGAATATGATAGTCTAAGTTACGACTGAATTTATTTAAATACCGTATCTTCTTAATCGAGTCGACTCGAGAGGACAGTGTCTGTCACACAATAAATACAAAACACATGCGCTTTACGGTTAAACTTTAAAGGCATCAGTTTATAAGAATTGAATCAGTTCTCTAAATGCAAACGCACTGATAGACTCACTGTTTAGTGGCTATACAACCTATACAGTAACAGCTGACTCTCTGTTTAGAGAAATAGACGTTCTAAATAGACGTTTAGAGAATTTATTCAACTTTTATCAACTCCTGCCTCTAGTCTATGGGAAAATAATACTGTACAGTGTATTCAGTGTATAGTTTTTGTTAGTATTTATTTAATCAATTGATTTCTTTTTAAATTTTTGCTATATTAATCTTATCTGTCATTTGATTAATATTATTTAGAAATTTATTCATAATTTTTTGTCAAACTTAATAGATTCAAAAGTAAGTATTATTTTAGACTTAATTTAGTTTTAATTGATTTACAAAATTATAAGCCTAATGACTAACAAGCAAGTCTAAGTCTAAATGTATACAAATAAGACAATTAAAGCTAACATACAATAATTGAATGTAAATTATAATTACTTAAACTATATTATAAGTCTAACTTGTTCAGTTTAGTTTATCATTAGATAGATTTAAGTTTAATGAATGTAAATAAACTTTTTATTTAATTGATAAACATTTTGTCACAAAAGTTAAGCGAAAAATGTTTGGTTTAATTAAAAACTTGAGAACTGTTAGAAAATTGAGTGAATTTGTGCCCAAAATGCTAAATATGAACCAATCGTATGCCTATTCTTCTGGAGTCAAAATCGAAGACAAGTTCTTATCGGCGCAACAGAACCTGAAGAAACTGAAAGAAGAGCCGGAAAATGATGTAAAGCTAAAACTGTATGCGCTCTACAAGCAGTCGACCACTGGTCAGTGCAATACACCGAAGCCGTCGGCCCTGAACTTTGTGGACAAGGCCAAGTGGAGCTCTTGGACTGCTTTGGGCGCTCTCTCCGCCACTGATGCTATGTCTCAATATGTCGATGCAGTTAACCAATTACTCAAAGAAAGTGGTATTCCGGAGGACTCTTCGGATACCTCTGGAGCTACCACTGCATCCGAACCCGAAGTCCTAATCGAGAACAGGTCCGGCGTTTGTCTAATCACTTTAAATCGACCGAAAAAATACAATGCAATCACTGCTCAGATGTACGAAGACTTGATCTCTGCTTTGAACTCTGCCAACAACGATGAGTCGATTAAATTGGCGCTAATGACTGCTAAAGGAGATTATTATTCGAGTGGTAATGATTTGAGTGAGTCTTTGATTGTGTTTAGAATTAAAAGAATAGATTTATTAACAAATAATTGACTCGAAATGAAAAATTAGGTAACTTTGAAAAGGCTTACTCGCAATTCAAGGGCGACATTAAGGCCGGGGCCGAGGCTTCGGCTAAAATGCTTCAGAGATTTGTGGCCGCATTTATAGATTTCCAAAAGCCTTTGATCGGTGCCGTCAATGGCCCGGCATTTGGTATTGCGGTCACGACATTAGGACTTATGGATTGTGTGATTGCCAGCGACTCGGCATCATTTCAGAGTCCTTTCTCATCACTGGGGATGTCTCCCGAAGGCTGTGCCACCTATACCTTCCCTTACATTATGGGTTCTTCCAGAGCGAGTGATTTGCTTTACTTTAATTACAAAATGAGTGCTAAAGAGGCGCTCGAATCTGGACTCGTGTCCAGAATTGTGCCGAAAGACCAATTGGAAGCACATCTGGAAGAATGGATATTTGGCACCAAAGGTCTGGTTAACACATGTTATCCAAAATCAATGCAAATCTCAAAAGGATTGGTTCGAAACGAAGAAATGCGAATGAAATTACATCAAATCAATAAAGACGAGTGCGATATAATCAAGGAACGTTGGGTTTCCGACGAATGTATGCAAGCGCTCCAGAAGTTCTTCGTCAGAAAACAAAGCAATTTATAAATTTCAAGCATTTGTTTAACGAATCTATTGTTTTATGACAACCAATCGCTTTTAACTCTATTTTTATAACAAATTTGATTATATATAACAATATATATAAATGACATTTATTTAAAATTCATTTGAGTTTATATTTATTATAATTTTTTAGAAATTATGAAAATATAAGAGAATATGTCTAAACCATATCGAGTGGTCCGTCTCCATGACTGTCCCCATTTGGTCAGTGATTGTGCAGAACTTCTGAACGAGGAATGGCCTCGAAGTCTAACCGCAAGACTTCATTCGCTGCAGAAGTCTTGCGATTCTCTACCGATTTCTCTGATTTTAATTAATAAAGAAAATAGACTTTTAGGTCACGTCAGGGTAAAGAAGGAGTTTATGGACACTACCAGTGCTTTCGTTGAATCACTTGTTGTTGAGAAGAGCGAAAGAGGGAAAGGGTTTGGAAAGTATTTGATGAAAGAGGCCGAAAGCTATGCAAAACTATTCGGATTTAATCGAATCTATTTAACGACAACTAATAAAATCGGATTTTATAAAAGTTTAGGTTTTGTGTCCATTCATAACAAAAGAGAATTTTTCGAGATTGTTAACAATGATATCAATTTGAATTCTATTCCAAACCCACAGCAAACTACTATAGACTCTCATTCTATAGTATCAAATACAGAGGCTATACCGCCCCCACCGCCCCCTCCGCCTCCGTCCGCTATCACTAACATTAGATCAACGAATATTTGTGAAACGCTTAAAGTATTTATGTTTAAATATATTTAAAATAAACAAATATTAGAAATAAAAAGTAAATTTTTTGCACTCAAGCCTCTTGTACTGTTACAATAGTGAAATTATTTTTACCAGTTAGTAATTTATACACACCGAATTAAAAAACACATTTAATTGTATAATTTGTTGTAATTATTATTTATTTTATTTAATAGTTTTTGAATATTAATGATATATTAATTATTTTCTTCTCAAAACTTTAAAATAGATAACAAATAAGAAAATAATATAAATTTTAAAAGTTAGCAAAGTGGTAGCAAAAATTTCTAACTTAATCTGTTTAATCCGTGCAACTAGGACCCTCAAAGCGTACCAAAAAATACTATGCGCGTGAAAAGTAGGGAACATGAAAAAATATCTTTATAAAACAAAAAATTAAAATGCAAATTTGATTTTTAATAAAACAAAATTGAAATACATGAATTAAATGAAATTATTGTAATATACAAATAAATATTTTTTAATATTATTTTCAGTAAAACTAGTCCTTAAATCAGATAAAATAGTTTTGAAAACGATCTCTCAACATCAACTGTAGTTAGAGGTGCATACATGTAATTTTTATTTGAAATAGATGTAAATTTAGTTAAATTCGGGTTTTTATTTAAACTTTTTTTAAGTTTCTCTTTAGCAAATTCTGTTAAATTAGAATAAATATTCCTAATAATTACATTTATCGCAATTAAAATCCAAATAATTATTGTTTTTGCATTCAATCACTTTAGTCAAAAAACACTATTATTTTCACTTAAAATAAACTTAATTTCATTTAAACTTTTAATTACCGTAATTGTTTTTAAATTGTAAATTAATTAATAGGTTGTAATGAAATTTCTAATAATTGAAAAAATTGTATTGAGTTTAAAAGAAACAACAGAACTGGAAATCATATTTATTCTATAAAAACAAGAATTAATTTTTGTGATAACAACATGTTTTTGCAAAAAATTTGTACAACTCTTTGCCAATAGAACTCAGAAATAATTTTGATTTTACTATAAATCTTAATAAGTGTCAAACATATTTGTATAAACAATATTGTATTAACTATCAAACAATGTATTAAGGAATATTAGCAAGTCTAATAATTCCATGCTTTTTTAAAGCTAAATAAAGATTATTATTATTATTATTATCTACGTATATTTAAATCGCCAAAGAGAGTGTTAAGACTAACCATGAGTGCCGTTTACTTGTTCACGGCTTTAAGAAACTTGATTACTAATTTTGGAACAATTAAAGCAATTAGAAGCTAACTATATTAGTTTTAGCCGCAATTGGGGGCGTTAGGAGGCTTTTTGGCTGTATTGTTCATATGGGGAGAAAATAAGATTTTGGGTTTTATGGTTAAGTGGCATGATAAAAACTATTCAAAATAACTAGAAACATTATTTTAAAACAAAAGAAATAAAAATACTAATTTTTTAGTTAATTGGTAAACAGTTTGCATATGATTTATAAAGAAATCATATTTTACAATGCATAAACAATACAGCCAAAAAGTCCCCTAACGTCCCTAATTGCGGTTAAAACTAATATAATTAGATTCTAATTGCTTTAATTGTTCCGAAAACAGTAATCAAGTTTCTTAAAACCGTGAACAAGTAAACGGCAATCATAGTAAGAGAATGTTAAGTTATACTGAAATATTATTGCAGTTTTATGATAAATTGACATGATAAAAATAATTAAAATTAATCAAAAAATGAATAAACGTTTTGAGTAAATGAAATTATCTTTCATTTATATAACAATTTTTATTATTAATAAAATGGTTATATTAGAGATTCATAGAAATAATGGGTAAAATGCTTGCCGGATCTATCCAACCCCCTAGCGCATGGTCCGCAAAAAGGTACCCCCCCTCGAATTTTTGGGTTTTTCGGACAAAATTGGGAAATTGTCATTAATTTGGTGCTAAATCCGGTTTAAATTCAGTTAAATTAACTAAATTTAGTTTAAATCCGTTTTAATCCCAGTTAAATTGGAGAAATTTTTATCATAAATATATAGGTTTTTTGAGCGTTTTTGAAAAAACCCTTCTCTGGTCCACCCTCTGGATGGGCCGACCTCCTCGATCTCTGTTCAAAACGTACTAGTTTTATTTGTAATTATTTGTAATAGCAATCAAGTTTGTTTTATTTTTAATACTTGTTAAACCCAGCTGATTACGAAACTAAAATTTACGATTTTAGCAAATAAAAATTTAGTTTTCTAGGCTAGCTGTAGGTAAAGTAAAGTATCATTATAGTGTGAAATTCCTGCTGCAATAATCTCTTTTGAGGATTTGAAAGGGTCTCTCTGCAACTCTAACAACAAAAGCGCCACAAAAAATATTTTATATAAAATAAATATAACTTTTATATCCAACTTCCATACCCGACTTCCATATCCAACTTCTATATCATATTATATAATATCATATTTTGTTTTAAAAAGTTTTATCAAATTTAAGCTACTGTATGTTTTGATGTTCTAAATATAGAGAGCACTACTAAGTATCTGAAAAAATATTAATAATAATATCATTGATGTTTAAACCAGAAATACATTCGGGGGGTTATCTTGTTTAAGTATGATTCAATTTTAAGAGTTGTTTGAATTTTAAATATATAAACTATCTATGTATTTAATTTATAACATATTCATCAGATATCTTAAAATTTAAACTTAAATGCAAATAAGATAATTTAAGATAATTTATATATTTTGTTAAAATGCCCCTAAATTTCAAACTAATCGAGACATTGGGCCAAAAGTTAGGGCAAGTCCTTCACTAAACCTATTGAAAGGCAGAAAACGGTTGAAAAGCGCTAAAAGTTTTTATGAATAGAGTTTTAAAAACTTTTGTTTAAAAACTTATTTAAACTGAATTTGAATTTATTTGTTTTGAATTTATAAATTTATTTGAATAATGAGTGCTTTAAATCAATTAAATGTTGGAAATAATTCGGATAACATGTTTAGAGCGACAAAATTGGTAATCAATTGGTTTATACTTAGACTTAAAATTACATTAAAATTGAATTAATAGTTGACTTAATTGTTAACCAATTAGTGGAACCAAGTCTTGCATTCGTTTTATATCGGAATTACATTAAAAAAGCGAAGAAGACATATGAGAACTCATTACAACTGCTTTGTCGCTCAAGAGGCAGTCGATTGGATCTTAATTTATCTTCAAATGAGTCCACACTTCGCCGGACAACAGATTTCGAGGTTTTTCCTAATTATAAGCTTTTGATCGAATGATTCGAATCTATTAACAGTTAAACAATTAATTAATTAATTGATTGTCTTTTTATCACTCATTGGAACTAATTGTTGTATTTATTTGTCTTATGTCTTGAGATTGCAATCCATAAACCTATTGCGAAAGTATCTGAAGACAAATGTAATCGAAAGAGTGGACGCGAGGAAAGCGAACCAAGAATTTCAAGACAACAAAGACTTGTATCGATTTACAAGACATGCCAACGAAAACCTTCCGTTCCTTTCGAGTTTGAATTTGAATCCAAACCAATTAGTCTTAGTCTCGGCTTCAAAGTTGTCCAAAAGTGACCATCAGTTCAATCAAATGCCGAAACTTATAAACGAATTGAGTTTAACGGAAAAAAGTGATGTTTTTAAACAAATCTTTTTTAATAAATTGGTTTCATTTGTTCCAAATGTCGACGACTTTATCAGAAGGGATGACATAATTTCGCTAAATTTGATGCAAAACATGACTCGAGTCGGTGCTAACGGTGTGGTCCAACTGACCGACAAGAACCAGGATTTGCCGCATTGGGTCGTCTCTGCCATCAAGTGTTTGGCCAATTGGCCCAAAGCCTCCGGAAGTGGCAGTTGTTTACCCAAATATCCCGGTTTTGAAAACGATGTCTTCGCTGTTGTCAAAGACTATTTCGTGAATATCGGAATTCCATTGATTCCAAACCAATTGTATTCTTTAGTAATTCATTTGTTCGACAGGTTTTCGAACCAAACAATTGTTTCATTTAATCATAATTTGAATCAATTGAACGCAAATTTAAATCCAAACCAATTGCCAGTCCTCACGACATTAGCTAATCTCAAGCCACAGATGTCTTCAATTGACAAACAAATGAAGACTTCGACTCCAATACTCGAAACTGCAAACCAAATGACAGCAGAACTGCCGCCGAATTGTGTCTTTGAAACACTGTTTATGAGCGACAGACCCGTCACCCGAATAGTGTCGATTGACGAGCTCTCAGACCTTTTTGCAAACAGTCCTCGACTTAAAAGTTCGAATTCTTTTGGCCAAAAGTGTTCTTCAAATAAGAGTCTTTCGAACAATAGGAGCGAACATAGAGTTACCGAAAAGAGACGATATGTGGACGCGATTACAACGATTCCACGAACCGGAAGACGAGTTGAAGACAATTACAAAAGTCCTATCACTTCAAGCATTTACAAAACCAAATACGAATCGCCCGACTCGAGCACTAGTAGTGGTAATAATAGCCGACTCTGTTATTACAACTTTGGGTTTGCAATGCAGAGCCCGGCCGAAGACGGAGAGTATATGTTAAGCAAAAGTGTTTCCTCTCTTTCTTCTATTCATTTGACGCCAAACCGACCCAATGACCCAAAGGACAACTTAAGCGCTCAGTTCTCAAAATCTACGAATAATTGTTCGGAAAAACCCAATTCTAATACATTCGTCAACTCTAATGAGAGGAGACTTTTGGAAGCGCTTCAGTTGAGTCTACTATTGATGCCGGCCTCCAATCGAAGACATTTGCATCTATTGCTGCGATTGCTTTCCAGGATTATTCACAACAAACAAATTAATTTGGGTTTCAATCAAAACATTTCGACTAAGCATTTCGTAAATTACAAAATGAATTAATTAACTGATTGTTTGAATTTTTAATTTAATTATTAATTTAAAAATTAGATTTTGAAGACATTTAGTCGAAGTATATTATGCGCCCAAAGAGAACACAATTACGACGAAATGAAAGCACAAAAAGTGGTCACTATTTTAGTCGACAATTGCAAAGATATTTTCAAAGTTCCACAAAATTTAATCGAAGAAATAAATCGATTTTTAGTAGAAAAAGCAAAACAAGTAAATATGTTTGTAATTATAATTATGTTTAAAAATTATTGAATTTAAATTTTGGTAGTTTTGTGAACCTATACATACAGTTCTTCAAACTATTATAGTATTAATAGAAGAGTATAATACTCTATATAAATATATAATAATAATAATTTGATATTTTTCTTATAATTTCAGAAACTTTTTGTCGATAATTCACATAATATTCCTCAATATTGTCAACAAATAAGTTCTGAAGAGTTTGAAATACAAAGAGATGTTATGTCTGAATACGCTTTGGCCGACCTCTTGAAGAGTATTATGAGTGACGACCGACTTAGTGATAGGGATAAACTCAAGTGGATTAAACAGGTATATTGTATATTGTTTGTTGATTTTGTTTGTTGATTGCATTTTTAGCAGTTTTTCTATTACTTTAATTTCAGTTCAAGTTATATCATCCGGAAGTTTATGATTTGTATTTCACAAATCAGATGAAAGTTCCAAAAGAATCCCGAAATAAGAACTCGAAAAAACCAATTCGTTCACAAAATTCTAATTTATTAAAAAGATTTCTATCGATTCGGTTGTAAAACAATTAAAAGCAATCTCTGGTTAAGTAGACATAACTCCTATTGCAAACTGACCGCTATAGCACTGGCACTATAGCACTGCCGTTTCCCGCCTACTGACCGATTGCGGTGACAAGACTGGGACTATGAGAAGACAGAATTGATGTAAAGATTAATTGATTAGAAAACCAATAATTTGATGTAAAACTCATTCATTAATTGTCGACCGGTTTGACGCACTTATAGACTGATGGACTGAATTCGATTCAATCCAAGTCTGATCTGATATTATATTCAGTTATTTTGAATAATAGACATATTAATAGTTTATTGAATATTGAAAATATTTTATTGACAAAAATGTTTAATTTAATTAATGAAAACTCAATTAAATTTGAAATATTTTTCAACAAAAGTAAATTTGTAATAAATCGATACATTTTTCACAATTTTATTCAAATAATGATTAAATATTATTAACAAAACATTAATTCTATTGAAAACTAAACTAATTTCTAAGAATTAGATGAAGTCGATGACGAAGGTGTGGGAGCTTTGCATCCGGGGTTTGCACCCGAACTAGATTTCGCGTCTCGTTTCAGAGATTGTATGTATTCTTCTTGTGATTGCGCCAACACTTTGGCTAATATGTCGTCTTCTGTCCAGTCTTTAAGACCTGTTTCGGATCAAATCAAAACAATTCGAATCAAAACAATAACAATTAAAACAATCGAATGTCTGAACCAACCGAACACTTGTGGCGGCAACTGATGCATGAAAGAGGCCGTCGTCTCGATTAGACTCAGCTCTGCCTTCAGTGAGTGCTTAGCATTAGTTCCACTGCTGGAGGCCTTAGGACTGGATCGAGGGCTCACACTATTCGGGCTTTTGTTGCCGTGCGAGGCCTTACTGGAGCCCTCTAGGCCAGCGGTTGTGGTGGACGTAGCACTGGCCGACTTTTTCATCTTATGAGAGCGCATCTCATTTTCCTTAAGCCACTCGACATACGACTCGCGAGCAATCTGTTCCTCAATGGCCTCATTGGTGGCCTCCCAGTCGGTGGCGCGGATCTTGTCCTCCAACATGGCCTGTTCGAGCTGTTGCTGTTCCGATATATGAAGCGCTTTCTCCATTAAACTCTTGTCAGCAAACCCGGGCTTGAATGCGGGCAAACCTAAGCCGACGCCAATCGTCGCCTTTTGGGGATTGACTATAGAGTTGTAGTGAATGTTCTTGTGGTAACTCAAACGGATTGGTTCGTTGTCTGTTTGGTGACAGCCCTGGAATATATTGATCGGTTCCGAACTGTAGTGGAACACTTCGATCGGCCGATTGAATATCTCACTCATGGCTTGCATCTCGATGTGATTGCCGTGGATGTGGTCGCACCTCTTCCTCGATATGTATGCCTCGAAGTCTTCCGTCACGTATTGCGAGAAGTAGTCCGAGTTTTTCGCCTTTAAGTACATAAACCATACAAACCATACAAACCATTAGACGTGTCATCACATATGCAGACAACACAACAGTCTTACCATATAATCCATACATAGCTTTCTGATCGAACCGTGCATTTCCTGATCTCCATATATCTGATCCGCTGTTCGTTTCGAATCAATTATAATCAAAACAATCAACGATTGGTTGGCTTTACGTACCGACAGCTCTGAAAAGACAGGCCCCGTCTTCAGCCATGGCTTTCATGTGATAGCCCTTCTTCTTAAGCCTTTTAGTGAACTCCCTTTCCTTGACATCCCATTCCTCTTTAGACTGGGGTTTCTCGTACTCATCGCCGCTGTTATAACCCGAAGCCGTTTCGGCGCCAATCGCTTCACTGTCGACCACTTCAACAGCGCTTTTGTCGACACATTCGGTGCCGTCGGTCTGGGCGTCGACATCGACCACAACCTCACTGTTGACAGCATTCGGCAGAGCTTTGGTTTTCCTCAAAAGTGACCGAATATTGTCTTCTCTTCGATGTCTTCGCTTCGAATGAGTTGGTCCGGAATCCAACTGATTGTCCGAATCGGTGGCACTTCTCTTGTCGTCATTCCTGCTATTAATGACATTCCAACGACTGGTCGTTTGCGGCGAATGGCCTCTACTGTGACCGAAGTTCGGGTACGAGTCGTACGGAACGCCAACACTTCGCTCGCTGTCAACCGCCTCATCGTTCGGGTTCTTTGAGTTGTTCTGCTTCTTCTTCGGTAATATTGTCATCGCTTTCACTCTTTTAGACTTATATTCCAAACAAATCTAAATCTGATTTTCAATTAATTGAGAATTAAAACAGTTTTAGATTTCGTCGAAACAAAGTGTTTGTGTTTTTGGTCTAAAACTAAAATCAATTTTAATATAAATGAACTGAAGATAGCATTGGCTTTGGTTTCGGTTCAATCAAACGAATTGCGTTTGAATTCAATTGCAATTCAATGCAAAAACACATTAATTTGCAATCAATTGATGACTAAATCAGTCAAACATTTCATTGCATTTGTATTGGTTTTGCAGTTCAGTCTTATTGTGTTTTTCTACTCATTATTATTATTATTATTTTATACGACATTTACTCTTTAGTTGTTTGGACTGTAAATGTATTAATGCTTTAAATGGGTTGAATAAAATTACGACAAAGTCTATGCATTGGTTCAAAATGCCCACAAATAACAGTCTCCAACACTTCTCTGTCGATGTTTCTATAAATTTTATTTAATTCCCAGAAAACGTCGTTTATGTAAAAAATCATATGACAGAAGAGATTGTCATTACGTCACCAATACTTTGCAAAACATTTGTTTATATTTTTGTTTTACACTTAAAATCTATTGAAATGTTTTTAATTTGGTTTAAATTACTTATTGTTTGAATTGTAATTGAAATCACATTCACTTATAAGTCATAACCAATTTTAACCAATATTTGTGTTTTGAAAACAACTGAATTTTATCCTAAATTTTGAAATAATGGCTAAAAATAAGAGATTTAACGATAAAAAGAATAAAAGACTTAATTGTAATAAAAATTTGACTAATTTTGACGAAACAAATGAAAGCGAAATAGTTGTCAGATCTCAAGACAATACCACTGAAGAAGTGGTCGAAGAAGAAGAAGTAATTGAATCGAATGAGTCTGATAGCAGTGAAGAACCGGAAGAGTGCGGAAGTGGAAGTGGAAGTGAAGTGAAGACACTATCGATATCTGTGTCGATGTGGGACCTAAAGCACTGCAACCCCAAGCGCTGCACCGGCAGGAAGTTGGCCCGACTTGGGATGTGTCGGCTCTTGAGGTTAGGTCAAAGATTTAATGGCATTATATTGAGTCCAATGGCGACCAAATGTGTTTCACCCGAAGACCGACCAATAGTGGAACGGACGGGCATTGCAGTCGTCGACTGTTCGTGGAATCGCTTGAATGACACGCCGTTCCACAAAATGAAAGGAAATCACTTAAGACTTCTTCCGTTTCTGTTGGCCTCAAATCCGGTCAATTATGGCGTTCCGTCCAAACTGTCATGTCTTGAGGCGATCGCTTCCACATTAATCATAACTGGGTTTCCAGAAGAGGCGCAAAACTATTTGAATAAATTCAAATGGGGTCAGGGGTTCAGGTCATTGAATGATGACTTGTTTGCTAAGTATTGCGATTGCAGTGACTCTTCAGATATGGTTCGAACGCAAACAGAACTCATGAGTCAAATGGAAACCTCGAATCAGTTGAATCAGAACCGAAACACTGATTTACCCCCAATCGGGTCCGAGTCTTCCGAATCCGAGTCCGAGTGACTATTTATTGTCAATTTGTTTAAACAGTTTTATATCATTTCAATAAAAACTAATTTAAATTCTAATTAATTTATTTCTGTTCTCAAATGTCTTGAATATAAAACAAATACTAAATTCCAATTGAATTCTCTCTTAATTTAATTGCCATTTAATGCAAAAACGAATATTACTTAAACAGAAATCGAAGTGTAACTAAGCAAGTTCACATCTTTGTTCCATAAATTATTATAATTTTATCTCAAAAATCTATTTCCATTCGAAAAAAATTACCGTTTTTGGTCACCTTTTCCGTCAGTGAAGGCGTTCGTCAAAATTTTACAAAAACAATACAAATAACTATAATTAGTGCCAAAATATATTGTAGCTGACAAGTTAGCAAGGTGCTGTTAATCATTGTCGGTGTATACGATCGGTCAAAAATAAAGTTAAATTCAATTAAAATGGCGATTAATATGGATTTTAATTACAATTAAATAAAAATAAAGCTTGATTAATTAATAAGTTTAATTAATCTAAAATCAAAATTTCAGTTTAATTGTAAAATGACGAATAGCATAGCGTAAGTGCGACCAATTTAATCAGTTAGCATGGTCATACTATATGTCTAAGATTGCGAATACCGCTATTGGCCGAAAATGTGACGAAAAACGGTATAATTATGAACTTAAATATGAATTATAATTAGTTAAATAGTAAAAAATAGGCTTTCATTCGAAAATATTTTCATATAAACAGCAGTTATTCGTTATATTTGAGTTCGAGTGCATTGATAATAAAGCAGTAAATGTCTCTCAACTCTTCAATCTATAGAACAAATAAAATCTCTTTAAGTATAACGACATTCAGAAGACGTGAGAAACGAACCACTTTTGAAGTCGGCTTTCCTGAGCCGTGGCCCGCCTTAGTGTCAATTCTGATCATTAGTGGTGTTTTGCCATTAGTTTCGGCAAATTTGTGCTGTAGTTGAGCTATAAATTTGAGTGAATGCAAGGGCACAACCCGGTCGTCGTGATCACCTACAGTCACAGTCATAGTTTGTTTTCATTCGATAATTCGCAACAAAACTCAAAACAATTCAAACTCTAATACCTGTGAGAAGAAGAGTCGCCGGATATCGTTCGGTAGAGTCGGGAATGTTATGCAAAGGGGAATACCTTTTATTTGATGACATTAAGCCATTATCAACATTACAACACTGACAACAACTGCAATAAGACTCACTTCAATACATTCCTAAAGTGTTTCTCTTCATCGGGATTGCCGTAATCGGAACACCAGGCCTGGCCTATCGTAAACTTGTGGAACCGCAACATATCCATCACTCTAATGGCAATTATATCCACCGATTCAAACAATTTTAATCATTTGCTTCAACTGCTTACCCGACGTGACATATCACACATCCAAACAAGTCTGGTCTCTGGTTGGCTACAGCGCCGACCAGTAGGCCTCCATTCGAGCCGCCCTGAATTATCAGTTTGTCAGCACTTGTGTATCGATTATCGATCAGATACTGCGCCGCAGATTGGAAGTCATCGAAAACATTCTGTTTGTTCAACAGTTTCCCCGAATCGTGCCTTAAATGCATTCAAATGTTAAGCGATTTAATTGTATTAATCTATTTATATATAGATTTTAAAAATCAATACCAGTTTTCGCCATATTCTCCGCCGCCTCTAATGTTGGCGACGGCGAAAATGCCGCTCAAGTTCTTCATTAGGAGCACCCGTTGGTTACTGAATGAGGGCTGAAAAGAGATTATATTTAGACAGTATTGACTCAGTTAGTGAAACTTCGAAGGCTTTCTATTGGCTTATATACATAACATAACATAACATCACTTATGTGTGCGTTGACTGGTTGATTTTAACAATTACCCTGGTTGTTTTTTGAGCCAATAAGTGCACATTCAAATAACTAAGCCATACATTGGCCGCTCTTCACAATATTATTAAAGTGAATCGAAACAAACCTGAATTGAAATATTGAAACCTCCGTAACCGTAGAGCAGACACACATTGTCCCCATTGAGAGTAAGGTGTTTGTGGTGTACGACAAAGAGCGGCACTTTAGTGCCATCTTTGCTCTCATAGAAAATCTGTTTGGTGAGATAAAGGGATGGATCGAAGTCTTTGACTTTGATTTCCTTAAAAACTTTAGGTTCGCTAACAAAGTCGAAGTGATATATGATTCCGGGCGTTAGGAATGATGTCAAGTAATAGAAAATCTCATTTTGTTTCCGCTTTCCAGAGAATCCAGTGATCGAACCAATGGGAAAGTCTAGGTTACGAATGAGTGATCCATCCGACAGTCGTCTCAACTCAATCACATTCACGACATCTCTTATATAGCAGACAACCAATACATCGTTGTTTGCAACTGAACACCAGTCAAGAACATCCTTCGGGTTCTCTTCAATCAAATCGAACCAATTCTCAATCGCTGGTGACTTCAGATCAATACGAATGAGTCGAAAATTGGGCGCATTTTTGTTGGTTCGCACATAACATATGTCTCTGTCGTTCGATACGTATTCATATTCGGCGCTAAACTCATTGATAATCGGAATTAACTTCAATTCGGATTCAATGGTCAGACCGTTGAGTGACGCGTAATACCAAAGACAGTTCTGACAGCTCTCCCTAATGAATACGTGAAGATATTGACCGCAATCGCTGACCACTGATCCGCTAATTATAGTTAATTACAATTAATTAGAAAAACTGGTAAATAGATTCAAAATTAGAACAAAACATAGCATAACATAACATAACATAAGTGCTCAGCACTGCTCACACTCTCCAATTGGGCTCATCTTTAAACTCAACGGCCAGAATGTCTTCGGTTTGTTCGCTATTGACTCTATGGTAATAGAGCTTCTGATGAGTGTTTGCAGTGGTTTCGGTGCCATCACTCTTCTCCTTGTGGTCCGGATAGCACTGTTAGACACCGAATATCATTCGATTTAAACTACTTTTAATAATCAAAAATATGTTTTCAATTACGGCGTAAAAGAATCCTTTGTTGTCGTGAGTCCAAGAAATTGAAGTGAACTTAGCTTTAGTCAGTTCTTCGCGACAGTCTTCGCCAGTATTGACGTTACGAATGCGAATGCGGACCCAATCAGATCCGGAATCACTTAATCCGTATGCAAACCATTGGCCGTCTTCTGAAAATGCGGTTTTACTCAAAGAAGTGGTTCCGTCAGCGCTCAACACATTCGGATCGAGAAATACCTTCGCTTTCGAGTCAAGCGATTCAAGAATATAGAGAACCGATTGGTCCTGAAGTCCAGTATTCATATAATAGAAATAATTATTTCCACGTCTGAAGGGACAGCCGTATCGACAGTAGTCCCACAATTGAGTCAGTCTTTCAAACATTCAATCGTTAATAAATTGAAATAAATTAAAGGAAAACAAGAGTTAACTCAAACCTGTCTTTAATTTGATTCTTATGAACACAAGAGTCGATATAAGGCATCGAAAGCGCATTTTGCGATTCGACGAATCGTTGCGTCTCTAAGCTCTCCGAGTCTTCTAACCAACGGTACGGGTCTTCGACCTACTCATCAAAATGTCATTAAGTGGTTAATCGACAATAGATTGAGACATTCAAACCTCAATTCCATGAATCACTTCTTTAGTGCCGTCTCTTTGGACACTCGGATACATAAATTTAGACATTTTTCGAGTCTTCAGAGTTAAGTCAATGCAAACAGTTTTCAATTGAATTCTCGATAACTGTTTTGACAATATCTGCTATCAATAGATTATAATTCGTTTTATCTCAATATTCAATTAGACTTTGATTTATAACAATTAACTAATTAGTAATGATTTAAATCTAATGCAAACCTTTGATAAGCAAATGCTGTGGAAAAACATTGAATCAAATCTATGTTCATATAAACTGTAACTCAAATTCTAAATCCATTCTCAAACCCCTTTTTGTATTTGTGATCGAAGTCAAAGTTGATATAATTTGAAATTAAGTTTATTGACAATAAATTATTGTCTTATAACTAGACATGTGAATCGGTGGCGATTCTGGTGGCTCACTAGATTGTAGTGCATAGCGACTCTGGGTACATTTTGTCTACGAAAATTTTATTAATAAATTTATCAAAAGTTAAGGTTAAATATGTTAATGTCGAATATGTTAATGTCAAAAATAGTAATGTAGAAGATGTTGATGTCGATTAAGTTTATGTCGAATAATTTAACTTTAGACAATGTTTATAGTATATAACAAAGATTAAAAAGGAAGACCAGCCAAAAATCCCCTAATTCTAAAAATTGGCCTTTATCTTCCCTGACATTTGATCCGCAAAAATGTTTTAATTTCCTGATTTGCCGACTGTGAAAACATCCGGGAAATTTTTAGAATTTTATTGCAAAATTAGGAAATTTTTCTAAATTGGTGCCAGATTCTATTTAAATTTAGATAATTTAAATTTAATTTAAATCTAGTTTAAATCCAATTAAATAAAGTTAAAATTTAAAAATAAAATTAAGTGATTTTAAGGATTTTTTGGAAAATGTTCTATCCTTATTCTCCCCTGGATTAATCGAAAATCTAAATCTCTGGAACATAAAAAATGCTAAAAACTGAGTTAAATGTAAATTTTTCAGTAAATACATAATTTTACATATAATTACACTAAATTGGGATTCGGACGGAAACCGGGATTAATATGTCGGAAACCGGGATTAGTCTGTCGGGAACCGGGGGTTGTAATCCCGACCGAAATCAGGCTCTACTTTATATACTTTAGAAAAACTTTTGAGATATTTTTAATAAGTATTTTTTTCTATATTGAGAGAGAGAGCGCTTCTATCGCCAGCTTTGCCAGCATTCAGTGCTTCCTTTTCCTGCTCTCTCTCTCTCTCGGATAGTCTATCAGTCTATTAGTCAGTCAGTCA
>JAQFXP010000104.1:0-46898 GCA_034693685.1 Belba bartosi | reverse complement strand
TAAATTCTTTGAAATTTACAATAAAATCAAACAAAGCTTAAAATCTAATAATCTTCAGCTACTAATGGATGCAATCGCTGAACATTATTATATCACTAAACTAACCGATCAACTAAATGAGCTTGGCAAATATCTATTATTTATTGTTTATTATATTGCAACACCGCAGATTTTGCTTGCAACAACTGTAATAAGTTTGGAAGACACTAATCAATACTTTGTGTTTATGTTAATATTCTGCATATTAATAACATTCTCAATTTGCTTTATTTGTAACTTATGTACCTCAATGGTGGGTACCTGGGCACATGAACCCCGAAAACTTCTGTATGGTTTGCGGTTCAAAAGTCAGACCCCGATCAGAATTCGATTCAAAATTCTGGCATTTGTTGCAAAACTGTCCGAATCTGAGATTGGATTCTATTGTTTAGATTTGTTTCCAATGAATAACTATGAGTTTTATCAATATTTAGTTAATTGCGTTTCAAACTATTTGCTGTTTTTAAGTTTTGTTAAGAAATAATATTTGTTTAAATTAATGTGTGTTTTACTAATAAAAATGTAAATTTAATTAAATTTTTTAAAATGTAAATTAATATGAGATTTTAACATCTCTCATTATTAAAAATTTTAGTAATAAATAAATAAATTATCAAAAAAATATATCGAGAAACTGATTAGACATTTATTCAGCTAAAAATCGATTTGATTTGACAAAAGTTATTGATATATAAATATTAATATATATTTATTAATATATATACAAATAAATATGTTTGAAGATTTTTTTCAAAATTTTATATATTATAAACGTTATAAAAGTAGAACTAATTAAAGCATGTTACAATTTAATTATCAAAATTAATCAAAAATCTTAACATTAAAATGTTATTTATCCCTGAGCTTTGAGTCTAGCATAATGTTAAAAAATATTTAATAATATTATATTTATTAAAGTTAGAGTTAAAACTAGATTAGAATTGCAATTTTTATTATGAAACTATTAAATTATTTTTTCTTTTTACATTTTTTAAAAATGTAGGTAAAAGACATTTTATGAACTAAATTATTTTTTAGGATGCATATTTGAAATGACCTAATGTTTGAATATCAGATGTATTCTAAATTATGTAAAAAAATTGAAATTTAATTTATAAACATTTTGAAGAAAAGTTGTTTATTATTATTACATTTTTTATTTTATTGTTTTTTAAGCTCGTTAATAAAATATTATAATATATCAAATTAGAAAATCTTTAACTAAAAACATTAATTTATAGCAGGGATCTAGAAGAGGAATCAGGTAAAAACTCCTCTGATTTTGAAAATTTGAATTTATCTTTCCCTAGCATTTGATCCGCGAAAAGGTACCTTCTAGACTTTTTGCCGGCCGGCAATTTTTTTTGGTTTTTTCGGCAAAATTAGAAACTTTTACTACTATCAAAAATGTTTACTACAATAAATTTTACTGCAATGTAGTTTGAATTAATACAATAAAATAGGATAACCCAAAAAATATTAAAGATATGAATAGCTTTCTGTCAATTGTAAACATTTTTAGTACATTTAAACACATTTTTGAATCAAAATTTTGTATTTGCGTCAAAATTAATCTATCGGTTGTTGTCATTCGATTTGAGTTTATATTTTCTAAATTATGTACAAATTTTCTAAAATTTTTTGGAATAATATCGGAAACTGTAAACAACGCAAACAAATATGAAATGTTAAGAAATATTGAAATTATTATTTCAGATAAAAAGTAATATTGTCCAAGCGCAGATTTACAGATAAGTCTAATAAATATTATTGTATTGATAAATATCATAAAAATAATATACAATTGAAATAAATCATTAAAATGTTGAATAGATTTACAATTTGAATAAACGGTTCGATAGCATAACTCAAGATTTTTCGCTACATTTGAGTCGAGAATATTATGTAGTTTTTCCGATACAATACAACTTTGATATGCAATCAATGATATGACAGTCAATTTGATATTAAAAGATGTAAAACTAAACATTCCCATTAGTAGCGTGGTAAAAATATTAACTTTAATTTCTTTTATTTGATACAATTTAATAAAATAATCAAACATGTACATATCAAAAGATGCAAGAGACAAAGGAATAAATAATTGTATTATTGTTAATATTATACCAATTTTATACTCAGTTATTACATTAATTTGCCAAGATGCAATTGATTTAAAATAGTTTATAATAGCCTTTCCTTTGCAAAACAGACATATACAATCAATTAGTGCTTCAGTTGAATAGCAAATATTACTCGTATTAAAAATAATATATAATAGAATTGATTTTCGTGAGTTAGAAAGTTGAAATTTTGAATTTAAAATTAAAATCCACAATTGAAACAAACAAAACTAGATTAGTATTGCAATTAATATTATATTCCAAACTATTTGCAATGCTCTGGTCAATTTTATAAATTTAATATTTTTTTGATACTGTATTTTCGCCAAAATATGTTATTCCAGTTATTTTGTGATATTTTATTACCGTATCCTCTGACATACAATTGCCTTAATTATAAGTCATTTTTGGTCAAATTGAGTCAATCAAAATCTATACAATTGTACTTAGGTATAATTGCACCTTGATCAAAAACTTAGATATTATTGCAAAAAATTATTATTTGATATTAAATGTAATTTTCTTATAAAAATAACATATCCTAATCTAAAATAATAGTTTTAACTAGTTATCAACTTTAAATATAGTTTAAATTTTTGAAAAATGTCTTAGTTAATAGCACAATTGTAAATATGAAATAATTGTGCATTTTAGAGTTTATGTTTTACCAAGAATGCATTAGAACTTTGCCGTCAAACTCTGACTCCTAGAGTCAATTATTACTTACGTTTTCTATACTAAGTTTATAGTCACGAGTTCAACATTCAGAACATAAAATTCATAATAGAAAACAATCGCAAATAATGTTACAATTAATTGAGAATAGGATTTGCTTATATAAACAAACGAACACACAATGTATGAGAATCAGATGATCAAGACAAAAGCAACGTATTAATTTTTAAAATAAAACCTTTGATTATTAAGAAATAGAGTAAAATAAGAGTAACAATGTTTTTGTTTTTTATTTTTAATTGATTAGTTATCGTGGTTTATTTATTTACAAATCTCATTCAGAAAAGTTTTGTAGTAAAAATTATACACAAATTATAATAAAAATCTTAGCTTTTTTAATTTGAGTTTGACGGCATAGCATTAGAATCTACGATTTAGAATTTAAAATAATCAAATATATTGTGAATTAATTTTTAATCAAAACTACACGAAAACAAACAAAAAATATTATATTGAACTAATATTAATCTAGAAACAATTATAAATAGCAAAAATATATTTTGTAAATTTAAATCAAATTTATTTTAAAACGTAATGCAATTATACCTAGGTATAATTGCACCTCGATCAGAAACTTAGCTATTATTGCCGCAATTATATGTCAGAGGATACGGTACTTAGTATTAAATATTTACTTTTTATTTTAAGCTTTAATTTGCAAAACAACAGCTAATTAACAATTAATATCGGATCATACATAGCAAATGGTCCGGATTACAGCTATGTCGACTACATTAATTTGGGCACATATTTATGAAACTATCTGTATATAAGTTTCTGGTACGGTGCAATTATACCTAGATACAATTGTAAAGGAGTTTGTGTCACCTATTTTATCTCAAAATGTTTTATAATTACCGCAATTGTATATCAGGTAATATTAAACAAAATTAATGTAATAATAAGTTTATTTTTATAATTTAACTGCATTTATATAATGTGCACAAAATGTATAAAAAGCTCAATTCTAAGCATTGCCGAAGTTTTTTAGTTTTGAGTGGCGTTTTGTGGCGATTAAAGACTGGAAGTAATAACTTGGATGTATTGGTTTAGAAGAAAAGAGCATGATGCTCAATTGTAATTGTGGTTTTTCGTTAAATAATTAATTTGAATGTTTTTTGAAACTCCAGTAATTTATTTAATTTATATCATTAAGGAATTCCACCCAAGGCTTAAAGTTTTTTTTAATGAATTAGGATATCGTTAGATATGGCGTTAAAATAATATTTATCTGTTTTTGATTCAAATAAATCGATTAATAAAAACTAACTTTTATAGAGTGTTGGCAACTATGAGATGACTAATTGAATGTTTAATACTTTCACATATCATACGATAGTTTATCGATTAATAAACTCAAATATTTATCTTAATTTTGCCGACAATTAGATTTGAGATTTTTCTCACTTAAAAACTATTATACAATTGTTTTTCAATTTAGGAATTTAGTTCAACTTTTTTCAAACAAATATACAAAATAATTATAATTATTGGATTCAAAACTTATTTATTGCTGTAATTGCAAATTTGTTTTTAGTCAACAACTTTGAACTTTAGTCTCTCTCATCAATCAAATAATTTACAATTAAAAAAAATAATTTAATCGATAAAAAATGTTTTCAAAATCAATTTATTTGTTATCTCTATCGGAAAACTGGGCTTTGATTTGGCAATCAATTGAAGGACCAATTGATCTAATAAGACATCTGTTTTATATAAGTGGTGTTCTCTTAAAAACAAAGTTTGTCATTTGAAAAGTTGTCAAAACTATTTGTTAAAAAAAGTTTAATTCATAGTTCTCTTAAATTGAAAATAAAACTTATTTTTTATTCCCATATTCTGTTTGATTGGTAAGTATCACTAAAATAATTTGTTTAATTCGCTGATCATTATTCACTAATTATTTACTAATTATATACTCTATTAGAAAAACTTTTTGAAAAGTGGTTTAAAAATAAAACTTAATAAAAAGTAATAAAATAAAAAAGTATTTAATTAAGAATTTAAAAATAATTGGCTTTTATGCATAAAAATTGATGAGAAATATACAGTCATATAGTTTTAAAGCCGGAATATTAGTGAAGTATAGTTAGTATACTCTCTCCTGCTCTCTCTCCTGCTTTTTTTCTCTCTCTCTCTCTCTCCCTCCCTCCCTCCCTCCCTCCCTCTCCTACTCTCTCTCTCTCTCTCTCTCTCTCTCTCTCCATCGCCACTTCAATTCATTGAATTCTAGCGTCTATTCGGTCTATTCGTACAGAATATGAGATATTTTTGTAGAAACAATTAAACTGAAATGCAGTGAAAGATCGGTTAGAAAGGGAACGAATGGAAGTGAAGGGCGGCTTAGGCTGAGTGGTGTCAGAGGTGTAAAACATGTCTGAATTTATATTTTAATACCAATTAATTTATACCTGAATTAAGTGATTAAACAATTATTTTTTATTGTGATTATCGGTTTAAGCGAATTGTAAATAATTTTATTTATTTTAATGTGTTTTATGTAATGTTATATTTGTATAAATATATTGTTTATAGTATTTGACAAAAGGAGACAACACTTAACGGGTATTTCAATACAACTCTTAGACTTAGACTCAAGTCATAGCAAAAGTCATTTATTTAAAACTCATTTGATTTCAATTAAAATTGTTTTGATTTTTAATTTAAATTTTAATTAAAACTTAATTTATTGACAGAATTTGTTATTACATTTTGAACGTATAATTCAAAGACAATTGAGCGACAAATGTATGACCAGAACAGTGATAGTCATGTAATCAATGGTTTGCTTCACTCGGAAAGAGTGGCAATTCTCGACTGCGGAGCACAATATGGGAAGTGTATCGACAGAAGAGTCCGCGAACTCAACGTCGAGTCTCAGATACTTCCGCTCAACACTTCCGCTAACAAGTTGTTGTCCGACGGATACAAGTATTCAATTGTTTTCACTCTTTTATCACTTGATTTTTGGCTCATTTTTACTTAAAATTCAATTAATATTTGCACCGATAGAGCGGTTATCATATCTGGAGGACCCGGTTCTGTGTTTGCCTCCAATGCTCTCCCCTACGACCCGGAACTCTTCAAAATAGGACTACCAGTGCTTGGAATCTGTTATGGGATGCAAATGCTCAACAAAGAGTTTGGCGGAACTGTCCACAGGAAGGACGCCCGCGAAGACGGACAGTTCAACATCAATATCGACAATAATTCACTACTTTTTAGGTTGGGTTAACTCATATGTTAAAAGTTTTGGTATAATGTAATTGGATTTGATTTATACGAATGTATTAACAGAAATCTAGAGCCGAATCAAGAGGTGCTCTTAACTCACGGCGATTCTCTCAATGCGGTCGCCGACGGATTCAAAACTATTGGAACGTCCGGTAACTTCATTGTCGGTCAGTTCTAATGAGTTAACCAATTGATTGAATAAAAGCTAAAATCGAATTAATACTAATAGCGATCGCAAACGAAAAGTTGCGTTTATATGGACTTCAATTCCATCCGGAAGTAGATCTGACCACTAATGGCAAACAAATGTTGAAAAACTTTTTGTACGATATATGCGGATTGAGCGGCAATTTCACAATGCATTCGAGAGAAATGGAATGCATTGAATATATTAGGAAAACTGTCGGCAATAATAAAGTCTTAGTTAGTCTTAAATTTATTCAATTATTTGGTTAAAAATATTCAATTATTTATTAATATTTTCTCAATTAATCAGATGTTAGTCAGCGGTGGAGTGGACTCTACGGTTTGCGCGGCTTTACTACATAAGTCCCTAAAAGAGGATCAGGTGATTGCGTTCCACATCGACAATGGCTTTATGCGAAAGAATGAGAGCTTAGCCGTCGAGAAGTCGTTGAACGCAATCGGACTTAAGCTTAAATGTGAGTTGACTTGTATTGACAATAATAATTGAATTAACTGAATGTTTGATTGAATGGTTAATTACAGCGATCAACGCCTCGTACCAGTTCTACAACGCGACCACTACTGTCCAGGTGTCGAAAGCTGAGCCAAATCGGAAGCGGACGACAAAACCTTTGTGTCAAACCATACATCCGGAAGAGAAGCGTCAGATAATTGGCGACACTTTTGTACGCATTGCCGATGACCTGATGAAGGAACAGAATCTAAGACCAGATGAAGTGTTCTTAGGCCAGGGCACTCTCAGGCCCGATCTCATTGAGAGTGCCTCTGCGTTGGCCTCAACTAATGCCGACGCCATTAAGACACACCATAACGACACAGAATTAGTCAGACAGTTGAGGGCCGACGGCCGGGTGGTTGAGCCACTCAAAGACTTTCATAAGGATGAGGTTAGAATACTCGGCCGAGATCTGGGTTTGCCCTCAGAGCTCGTCCAAAGGCACCCCTTCCCCGGCCCAGGTCTGGCCGTTCGGATAATCTGTGCCGAAGAGCCCTATATGGAGAAAGACTTCTCCGAAACGAGTGTTTTGGTCAAAGTAATTGTAAATTACGCCAACTCTTTGCAGCGGGTATTCCAGTATTTCATTGATTTGTTTTTGATTTGATTTGCATTTATTTATACGAAAACTAAATTGAATTAATCACCCAATGGTCAGAAACACGCACTCATTAGTAAAGTTCAAAACGCTGTCGACACCGAAGAGCAGAAGTTTTTAATGAAGTTTTCGGAAACTTATAAATTTACGGCAACTCTATTGCCAATCAGAAGCGTTGGAGTACAGGGCGACTGCAGGAGCTATAGCTATGTCGTCGGCATATCTGAAGACCAACCGAAAGAAAGCGATAGTTTTGCCGAAACGAAAAAATTCGAAGATCTGAGTGTTTTAGCGAAACTTATTCCTCGTATTTGCCATAATGTGAATCGCGTTTGTTATATATTCGGCGATTCCGTTAAGTTTCCGGTTCAGGACATAACCCACACCTGTCTCACCAATCATGTCTTGTCTACTCTGAGGGAAGCGGACAGTATTGCTACAAATGTGCTGATGTCGAGAGGATACGGCGCCGCTGTCTCTCAAATGCCTGTTATTCTAATTCCAATTCATTTCGATAGAGATGTGGTTTCGAAGCAGTCGTGTCAGCACTCGGTAGTCATCAGGACTTTCATTACCGAAGACTTTATGACAGGTATTACACACTCATTGGCTCTCATTGGCTCTGGTATTCAATTTAATTAGTAATTCTTAATCATTTGTTTCATTCAATAGGTGTGCCGGCAATACCTAACCGACAAATACCTTTAGAGGTGAGTCAATAGTTTTCTCTATAACTCTTATCGACTCTTTATTCACTAATTATTTTATTTTTGAATTAATTCCAAAGATTTTCAAACAAATGGCGAAAGAAATTGAAGCGATTAATGGAATATCACGCGTACTATACGACATGACTCCAAAACCTCCCGGAACTACGGAATGGGAATAATTGATAATCAATTTTAATAGTTTTTGTCCAAAATAAGAGAGAAAAAAGTTTTAAAAATGTGAACAATTTATAAGAATATATGCATTTTTAAGTTAAAAAAATAGTAACAAAATTGTACTAAAATATTGAATTTATTAACAATTTAAAAATATTTGATTTTATCTGAGAGTAAAATATGAAAAGATTCGAATTTTTATAAAAAGAAAAACCGATTTTTGATTTTAGACACAACACAGAAAATTGAAAAGCGTTTGAATGTCGGGCAGCAGAACATGTGATATAATTAGGTTCAAAGACTTCTTTAAAAAAATCAAATTTTTAGACCAAAACTAAACAAAAACTAATTTATTGTAAAACAAACAAAAAAAAGTCTGAATTTAAATCTATTGAACTAATAATTATGAATAATTTTAAATTAATTATATTTTATGAAATTTCTATTGAGTTTTGAGTATTTGTAAAATTCATTTATTAAATACCCGTTCATTGCATTCGTTCATTGATTGTAGAAAAAAAAATTGAGTTTACGTTTGAATCAATTGTTTTATTTTAAAAAATAGTTTTATTTAATTTTAATTAAATTTTCGATTTTTTAGTTTTAAGATTTTGCGTTTAATTATAAACATAATTATTACGTTTGAATCAACTATTTCGCTGACTTTGGATAATCTGATGATAAAAAGTAGAGCAAAAACTTGTTTTATTATATTTGTATTTAATTTCTATGTTTATCAAAATATGAACTTTAAATCAAAGTTTGAAATCAGAATTGAGTTTTACGACTAATTAAGAACTGCTCGAAAGAACAGTTTTACTTAATTAGAAAACGCATTCGTTTTAATAGTTTTGAAGAATTTTAAAAATAATATTTTTCTTATTTTTTTCAATTGAAATGGTCTGGAATTCGCTTATAATGCCAGTACTAATGCACTGTAGCCTTCATTCAAATGAATGTCAAATTTATTCGACACAGTGTTTAGCACTGACTCATTCACAATGTCATTAAAACTTTGGAATTGTTAAAGTTTTTTCATATAATCAGGTTTTTAATGACTAAAACTAAAAAACTTTGTTCAGTACTGTTTCTGGTTTTTAATACCCATTACTTGAAAAAAATAACAAAACAAAAAACAAATGTATATCAAATCAAAAGTAAGAATTGACAAATTATAAATATGCCCTAATACAAATTTCAAATAAAGTTGTTAGCCAAATTAAATGTAGCCGACAGTTTTTATACTTGTTAAATTTATGTTATGTATTTTGGGTTTATATTTTTTTGCATTTAGTAACTTTGGTCGAAATATAGCCGGGTGGGTTTATTATACAAGATTATATTTATTAAATTAATAATTTCTACAAATTTTAAAAACTTTTTTTCTGAGTTTAAGATATTTTTATTTCTTTATATGTTTCAAAAAGATCAAAGTTTACAAATATTTAACTCACAGATAAATATAAAAACTGACTAGGATAGTACTTTTTTGTAATTATTTATCAAGTTGTTTTAAAATATTGGAACTTTTGCAACAATTTTGTTAACATTAAATCTTTTGCCAATAAACTTGCATTTTCGTTAACCAATAAATGTATTTATATTTAGATATTAAATAAACAAAGTTTTAGTGAGTTTTAAATAGACTGGAATTATGTCACTTAAAGTTTGAAATTAAAACTTTTTTGATTTAATATATATTTATATTTATATTTCTAATTTAATTTATATTTTCATATTTTTTAGTTTGCGATTAGCATTACTTTTACAGTCATTTTAGCAGAAGTAGTGGTATCGCCGGCAGAGTTCTAATACATAAAAAAAATTTTGAAAACTATTTGTCAAATCTAATTGGCATTTGAGAACAAATTTGTCAAAAAATTCGTATTTTTACTCACATTTCAGATTAGAATCAAATAGATTAGTGAATATTATTTTGAAAAATATTTTAATAAATTTTTAAAGCTTTTGCAGTCCATAAAGATTTGCCAAAAAAATAATTAAATTAATTTAATTCACGCCTTAGTATTGAAATGACAAGAATTCTAATGAATGATTAAATATTTAAATAAAATTAAAAAGATCAAATTATTATTTACTGAGAAATTTAACAGTTTAAACATGTTCAAAACTTCCTGAATATTATATTTAATATATTTTAAAATTAATTTTATAAACACAATAATAAGGATGAAGATATTATTTATAATAAAATTATAACATATTAATTTTTATAAAGTTTTAAAATAATAATATTTAAACAATTATATAAGAATATATTAATTTAATTAATAATTTCTAAAGACAATAAATTTGCATTGAAACACATTTAGCTAAAAAAAGCTATTTTCGTTTTAATATATTTTTGCTTGATAAGATTAAAAATATTTTAAATTTGGATTTAGTTTAAATGAGTTATTTTTATTTTTAAAAATACAGATCATTGATTATCGTATATCTTAGGAAATCTGATCAATTAATTAATTTATTTTATAGAAATTTTTTTATAAATAATATTGATTTTGTGTAAAAATAATTATAATTATAGATAATTTATAAATATATCAATATTTTTATTTAATTAAGTTATTAAATCTATTTTAATGTCAAATCCAGCGATTCATCAAAAATTATATTATTTGATGATTCAATTTAAAGATAAATTTAAGTTATTTCCAACAAAAAAAATGTAATAAATAGTTTGTTTGGAAATAATATTTTTAATTAAAGTCAAGATTTTATTTGAAAAAAATATTTTAAGAATAAAATTAAAAATAACTTAAAAAATACTAGATCTTTATATTCAATCAAAGATTTTAATATTAAAATACAAATTGACTTCAAAAGAGCAATACATGTATTGATGAAATTTTTTTAATAATAAGATACTATGAAATTAAATATAGTATTAGAGCAAAACATTGTTTTGAAAACAAATTACCAAAACTGCTTTTCTGTCAATCATAAAAATAATGTTTTTATGTTTTTACGTGTTTTATAAATAGATGTTCAAAATTAATTAAAATTATTTAACTGTAGTTTAAATTTGACAAAAAGTTGTAAATAGATGCGATTCTAAATTAAATTAAATTAAATCTTTAATAAATTTAATTGTGAAACAATTAATTAAATATAAAAGTGTTTTAAATCTGTACTCAACATTTATTTACAAACTTAATCATAGCTCAATTTATGAGCACAATTGCCGACTTTTCAAGGTAAATAAGTTAGTTTAAACCTTACTCCCTTTTTTACACCCCCCCCCCCCCAATAATTATGCGATTTCTTCAAACGGTGTCTTTAAAGCCAAACACTGTAAAAGATTTGAACTCATAATTAAAAACTATAATAATATCAAAAGTTGTAATAAATAATAGTCGAACTAAAAGTTGGATATTTCTTACAGTTTAATAATTTTCTTAAGATTTTTTTATTATTTGTTTTTTACAATCGAAAATATGAGAAAATGTGAAAAATATTGACATTTTAAGTGGAAAAAAGAGGAATTTTAAGAAAAATTATATAAAAAAGCAATTGAACTATCGGTGAAGTCATGATTCGCTTGAATATATCGAAGTTATAAAAGAAAATAAATATAATATTGAATATTATTGAGTATTTATTTTGATCATTACTTCGGCCTAAACCAGACTCAGGAAAATAGTTGCAACAAAAATAAAGTCAATGATCTCTCAAGTCTAAGGCTATGAGCTTTTAATACTACGATTGAAAATAATTATCATTTTATAAGTTATATAATTTTTAATATAAAAACTTGTCTTCAGTTCTGTTCGTTCTCTTCCCGATTGTCTTACTTTGCAATCATTTACAATAATATCTAATCGAATGCATATTTCACTGATAAAAGTTCACATTCCATACGATCCACATCTCTATTACTATTATTATTTCACTCAAATCGATTAGTTTAGAAAATTAATTCAATTTATATTACAATTTTCGAATCCAATCAAACAATATGCAAATTAAAATTTATCGATATGTGGCTCATATTTGTTAACGCATTAGAAATTAAATGGCCAAGCACATTTTACTATATTAAAAAACTTCAAAATATAGTTACAATTAACAATAACAAAAAGTAGGTAGTTACAAATCAGCTCAGAATTTTGCATATAAATAATTTGTATTTATTGCATAGATTTTAACAAAAAATTATTTATTTAATATAAAAAATATTTACATAAATAGAATCATTGAAATTAAATATCAAAAACGTCTTAATTTTGAAATTAATTGAGAATAAGTAGAGATAAGATCATAAGTTCATTAATATAATTTTGGGTTTCGGTCGAACGCATGTCTCTCAATGTCTAGAGTCTAGACTTTAAAATAGAAATGTATTTAAGTTTTAACGAGATTTTGGTTTTTAGTTATATAACTCAATGATATTTTACTGGATTTTCTTATTTTTTACCTTTAATTGAATCTAATATTTAAAAAATATTGAATGAAGTTATTGTCCAGGATAAAAATAACTTTTAAGCTAAAAAGTTATATAAACTACTCTATGTTTAGAAGTTTTGTTATGAAGAGCACTCGTTCTGTCAATCAAATTGAAAATTTGACAAAAAATTATTTTACTTATTTGAAAGTTTTTTGGAACTATTTGAAAAATACATTTTTGCAAAGTTATTATATCAATAATATAAATTTATTTTTATGTATTCCAAAATTTTTGTAATTAAATCTTTTTTCTCTCTAAATAATACGCAAGTTTTTCAATAACATACAACTTTAATTCATTTTTGTAAATTAAAATTCTGTTGTTATTTTAGCCTTGTTTAAATTTATTTAAATAATAAATAAATAGAATGAAAATGATAACTTAAAACAGACGCCAAATAATGAATTGACAGATTTTTAATACCTGTATCACAACAAGTATTTATGAATTTAAAATATTAATAATAAAAACAATATTTATTCAATTTTATTGAATGATATTGATAACATATTAATTATATTACTATAAAGTTTAAACAGTAGTTTTGTACTGTATAAGTTATTCAATTATAATTTATTATTAATTTTTTTTAAAGCGTTTAAAAATAAATTAAACTGAAACTATTATTAATTGAAAGTAAACGGGTGTTTGAATTAGGGGTATTTAAAAATATAAATGTAAAAATGAATAAATTTATTATACAAAAAAACTTCAATAAATGGTTTGAAACGTTCAAAAATAAATTATATCCAAATTAAACTTTCGATCAACAAATCAGACATTAATTACTGGTTTCAAGTAAAAAGTTTTTCAACTTCTGTATAGAAATCGGATTTATTTTAGTGTTTTTACGCTAAAAATCACTTAACTGTCTCCCAATCCGACTCTCGAAAGTGAGTGAATTTATTAGTATTTTTTTCCCAAAAACTCGTTTAAATCTAAAATAGAAATATTTATTTATTTTTATGAACTTAAAACACAGATTTTTATAATATTTTTTGCATTACAACTAGTTTTGTGTGAATTTTTAATCAGATAAAAACAGACCAAATATGCATAAAATTGATTATAATGTCGATTAAAAATATAAATCAATGTCTTTAGCCTTATTAACGGGAAAACAGTTTAGTTTATTTGTACATTAATTATAAATTAAGTAATTGTATTCGTGATTGTAAGCCTATAGCTGTCATTCCTGACTCTAGATCTGTAAATATCAACAATTTGTTAATTGGATGCGAAAAGAGTAATGAATAGACGATTCATCAAAAACTGTCCGACAATACAATCGACTAATTTAGAGCAAATAGTATTAAATCGAAATTAAATTCCATTCGATTGGGTTCTCAGAAATAAAGCTTTTTTAAGATTTAACCTATAAATAGATTAATACATTAAAACACAATTATTCGATAGCTCTCAATGTGATGTTCGCCGCAAATAGAGACCACATCTGAAAAGAGGTCTCTCGAGTACTGCAATTATTATATAAAATACAGAGTTCTGTAAATTTGAGTTATTGTCAATTTACAACAAATACAATAATTGCTGATTATTGTAGATTAACTCAATCTTTTACCAATAATTAATATGTTGGGCCAATAAGTCATGCTTTAGGATTAGAATCTGAAAAAGGGTCAGTTATTGAGGTATGAGTGGAGAAGATGAAAATTGGAGGCAATCTAGCAATCAATGAGTTTAATTCGTTGCTTCAATGACCACATCTATCAAATCAATTGCTTAATCAATGATCCCTATCAGTGATCACAATACATACTACACACATACACACATACATACACTCACTCACACACACACTGTAGGCAAAAGAGTTTGACTCTAACTCTAACTCTGGGAATGTGAGACATGTTTCTGAATCAAACGTTTGTAGTGTTTGTAGTGTTGGTAGTGTTCGTTGCGCTCGGATTAGCGTGTCTTTGGTCTTCGGTCTCTTAGAGGTACGACTAAATACACCAAAGCTTTGCTTAACTATCGTGATATCACGGAATTTGTCGCTTTTAAATTGTCTTTTCAATTACTCCTAACCATTGCATTCCTAACTATTTTACTATTTTCTCTACATTTCTATATAGTGTTAATTCATGACTAGCCATACCTTCATTAGGTATTAAATATACAAATAATTTATAACTAAAGATACAATAACTTGCATTAACTCCAATTAAATAATTGATATAATATTGAATATATGATACAACTATTATATTATAATGTCGTCATATAATATTCAATTATATAACCATTGAATTGGCAGTATTTATGAGTTTCACAATTGTATTGAATTGAGAACTTGCCACTTTATAGCTGTAGTGCAACTCTAAATGCATAAAATAGTCTGAGTTTGTTGAAAACGGAATGTATGGTTAAGTCCGACCCTTAATCTACTTATAGCATAGGAACTCACAATTCCAGTTCTGCTCATTTCATGATCTCATTGCTATTTCAGCCCAATCTCATCGATGTTTTCTTTTGATTACTTATATCTCAAAAAATGTTTTCCAACAAAACTTGAGCCAAATTTCATTCTTCTGACCATATATTTGATTTTTCGACTTTGATTTGTTTTTACAGTTTTTGCAGTTTTGAGAATTAGCGCTCAAATTGTTTTGCTTTTATAAGTACAGCTCAAAGAAAATATTGTTTTTTGCATTCATTAAACTCAATATCGGTGTTGTATGTCATGAAAATGTTGTGCAATTCCAGCGATTCAAACGATTCAAACTAAGAAACTTAACTTGAAACTTTATTGTGCATCCAAAACAATTCAAAACTATTTGTATATCTGCTCCACGTCTTGTGAGCAGTGATTGGATATTAATGCAAATGTGAAACTCAATCTCAATCTCTGGAATACTACGAATAATACATCAAACGATTGATAGTATGAATATCATTAGAAGAAGAAGTACAGGTAATGTGTCTTTCCATTCCATGCCATTTCTTTTCATTCAATTCGATTTGATTTCTAAATTAGATTATAATAACTGTATTTTAAATTAACTAAATGCAAGTCAAATGTATTAATTTAATCAATTTTCTAATTTTTTATAACTTTCAAATTAAACAAAATTAAATAATTTCGTTAAAGTATTTTCTCAAATATCAAGTTTATTTAAAAAATTATTTTATCTCTTTTTTCACTCAATATTACAGTAATAATTTAATTTTTTTAAATTGGATTAAAATGTTTTTTATCTATATTTGCTATTTTTTAAGATGAACTAAAATCATAATTTTCAGAATTAAGATCAAGTATTTCACATAATATATGCAGTATTACTGTTGTTTAGTTTTGTAGTACTAGTGTTGTATAAAAACAACTAATGCCTTCTTATACCAGTGTTTATAAAGTTAATACTGTAGTGATGTATAAATGCTTATGCATAAGTTATGCAGCATAACATAGTTGTGTTAACACACTTAAACTTGTGCTGAATTTAATTTTTCATAACTGTTTTTTTATTTAAGGATTATCAGTGTCTCGAAAATTTATGAACCAGTTTAGTTGTATTGTACAAAAATTGTATAGAAATTGTTTGTTGAATAGCAATGAAAATTTGTTAAGTGATAAACAAATTATTGAGTGCTTTGAATCTAAGCCTCAGATGAATTTAAACTGAAATTATTTTTTCAAAAATAATTAATACAATGCTATTCATACAAAGAAAAAATAGAAATTTTTCAAAAAATTGGTTAAACCTGATCATTGAACTGAACCGCAATTTTTTTATTTAATATAATTTACTTTTTATGATCTATAAAAAACTTAAAAAGCAAAATACAGAAAGACGTTATTTTAAAAGACTTTCATTCATTCAGAACCAATTTTTTCGATCTCAAATTTAATTGATTTTGAACTACAGATATAACCAAAAAGAAAAGAAAAAAAAAGAAATTTTTTATTTTTACTTTATTTCAAATCGAGGCCCAGAGCTTAGCCAGAATTAAGATTTAATTGAAGTAACATTAATATCGATGAATGTATGTTAATATAGAGTTTGTATCAAAAGTTGGATGACTTTATTTCAGCTACAGTTACCGGTAATTAAATTCATTAAATTCAAACTAATAGTTAGTAAATAGTTTTACTTTAAACAAAATTAGAAGTTATTTAGTTTTCTTACCACTTGCAAACATTTACACTTAAGTGGATGACATTTAAACTGATATTAAATCAAATGAACATTAGAACACATTTCGCTAATTATTAATTTGTATTCATTTAGTAACTCTCTTAACTATATTTAAATATTTGATTTAGTGTAGAGTTTATTAAAATATAATAACGGATTAAAATTCTAAACTTCGAAAAAGGGGTAAAAAGAGAACGATTTAAAAATAAAGAAATAAAGAAGAAGTTTGACCTAATTTGATCAATTTGAATTGATGTCGATTTGAATAAATCAAGCATTTATTCTATAATGTTTAAACAATTTTTATACTAATCTATTGTTAGTAATAAGCATAACATAACTTATTATTTTAAGGAATGTCAAACAATTGCTATAATTGAAAAAATATATATAAATAATTGTATTGTCATATCATTTCTTATTTTTAATTCTTAGTTTCGTCCAATATCTTTGAAATATGTTTTGAATACATTTTATTTGAATACAAATAAAAAGATAAAATAATAATAGATTTTTCAAAAGAATAGTTTTTTCTCATTTATTAGCGAGTAAGCTTTTCGACCAATTTATTAAATAAGCAAAAAAAAGTTGATTCAAAGCTGAGGCCCAGAGCAGAGCCAAGAGCCGAACAACTAGTCTCTGGAGTCGACCTTCATTTTATGGTTATATCGGCCGAAAGCAAAATATTTGATATTTGAATGCCTTTAATGCCAGCATTAATGAGAACAGATCTTAATTATTTAGGTATAGAAGAAGTTTTTGTACATTTGCTTCCGTGTTATTGACAAACAATTTAATAGTCACGCAATGTCTATATCCCTTTCCAATACATACATACATACAGTATTCGATAATTTTATGTAATGTTTAGCATCTGTTTGCGTGTCTTTAGCTTTTAATCTCTTTTCACAATTAAATAATGCAGTCAATGGTTAAAAACATATTTGTAGTGGTTTTACTGTTAGAAGTGTGTAATCTTTGACTTAAGCGCTATTTTAGTTTTAAAACTCCAATTAATAATTCAAATAAAATCGAATCGAAATAATTTGAATAATTTCTAAATCGTTTAAAGCCTTATTCAAGCAATGATCGACTTTTTTGATTGCATTAATCGTTTATATAAATAGAAATGAATAAGAATTCTTAGAATTGAATCAAACATTTGAGTCAACAGTTTTATGCTGTAATTACACACGTTTTCAATGAAACTAAATAATAATAAAACACTTAATTCTTAGTGAAAGGTTGGAATAAATTATTGTTTTCATCGATAGTTTAGATAAAACTTAAGAGACAATGAAAATTGAAAATCTCTGCCTCTCATACACTCTGAAACTAAAATACAATGAAATAGTTTACAATATTTCAAACATAAACATTAGAATTAAGTATTAAATAGTTCACAAAACTATTGTTCTGTTCTTAATGTTTGTTTAATATATACAACAAAAATCATTTCAAAAACAATTTCTGTTTTAGCTTTACTTTGAAATTTGCACTTAATTTCAAAGCTTGTACAAGTTTTACCTAAATTTCCATAAAAAGTACACTGACTGCATTTTTATTGTTTACCAAAAACTTTTATCAAATTTTGAAAGTGAGACTCGACTGATAAGAATAGTTTTAGATATTTTTGTTATTGTATTCGGAATCGCATGCAGTGCAAGCATAGCCATAAACTCATATAATAAAACATTTTATTTTGAATTTGAAAACACTTTTTACTTACAATAAAATTTATTTAAGAATTTAAATTAGACATAAAAATGAAGAGCTTTTCATTCTATACTAGTTATTAGAGTTAAACAATTTTTGGCTAATATTGTTTTGCACAAGTTTAAAAGAAATATATTTTAATAAAATTTTCTATTTCTGTCTACAAAGACAAAAGTTTAATATCGGTTCAATGCTATCATTTCAGGCAATTCTCATAAATAAACTAATATTTGTTTCAATCAATTATTTGTTTTAACATTTTAAGACATTTCGAAACATAACTTCAATTATGATTTGATTACATCTATAGCTATGACGGCTCTGCACGCAATTCCGAATACAATATTATATAATAGAGACCAAAAATTATTTATTCTGTAAACTATAGTCAAGTCTCAGATCCAAAATAAAATAAGTTTAAAAAACACAATAAAAAAGATACCGTATATAGGATTCATAACATATTATTAACTAAAAGTTTTGTTTTTAAAATTAACCAAAAATAAAACAAAATAAACCATAAACTGAATCGCACGGGAAAAAAGAGAATAAAACGGAGTGAATAATTAGTGGCATATTATCATAATTAAGAAAATTTTAATAAAATAACATTTTTTGTTTTGATTATAGGCACAGAGATCCAGAATAGTGGCCGAATGAAACTGACCCACTTCCATTATAAGCAAAGGAGTTTCGGTAAGTCCAAGCATTTGCATAAACTTTAGATAATCTAATGAATTGATCACTACTTTTATAACACAATATACACTATTCACTGATAGGCCCACAATAAGAGCATAGCTTCAAAGTGTCAGAACAATCAGACCATTGACTCACTCTTTAATTTATTATTAAATCTGTTTTAAAATAATAAACAGTTTTAATGAGATTAATGATTAAATTATAATTTTCTTATTTGTTTCTCTCAAATAACAATAAAAGTATTATTTTTTTGTAAGAAAAACAGAAAAACCATTTAAAATGCTATCAAAACGAGAATTGTTAAAAAAAATCTTTTTGAAGATCCAAAACGAGTTAAAATTTTAATTTATTGATAAATATATATTTCAAAGCAAAAAGAATGGATTAAACGATATTTGATATAACATTTGTTATAAATTAAAATGAATTTTATTTCACTCGAGAGTTGATTAAACATTTAAAACCAAAAAAAGAATTAAAACGAATAATAAAAATGTTTCTTAACTGACAAATGAGCGCAAAAAAAGAGTTCAATCGTTCGTTCGTTTTAATGGAAAATTTGGGCCAAAAATAATTATAATATTTAAATGTTTTTTAATAATTAAAAGACAGAATTAATTGAATTTGGATTTATGCGAGAATTTGATATTATTTGCAATTCGCGCCACTTTTTTCCTCTCAATTAAGTGCTTCTGGAGTTCGTCTTTACTTCGATTCTTCTTCTTGTCCTTTAAGTCGAAGGTCATAATCCGATTGCCATTAGCGCCGACTCCTGACTCCAATCGATTCGATTCACCGCTATTTGACTCCAAATTCTTGAGTCTCTCTTCTAAACTCACTTTTGATGTCTTAATCGCTTTATTATCGTTAATATTGGCAAATGTTTTGTCATTTTTAAGTTTATAGAACTTAGAACTCATAACACGATTCGAATCACTCTCTTCTCGCTTCGAAACTCTATTTTTATTCATATTTTCTAATTTCAATTCACGATATCTTTTCTTCACTTCTTGAGTCCAATTGTGATTATCATCTGAAGAACTATCACTTCCAGACTCGGAGTTCGAGCCATTCGAGTCATTGATGTCGTCATCACTTCTAATCTCTTCGAAATCGTTAACGAATTTCGGTTTCGATTCAATCGGTTTCTTAGTCTTATCCAATCGGTTGACCACTGGATGCAAAAGCCGATAGTCTTCGCTCTGTTCGTCGATCTGAAAGTCCGGATTCGCGAAAATATCTTTAAATCTCTCGTCTTTAAGCAGATCCGGTCTCTGTTTCTTCGACTTCTTCAGCGCTGACGACTCGGACTGTAGTTCTGCGAGTCTTTGCGCTAATTCCGGATTGACTTTGGGTAAAGTGCTCTTCAGGTGAACCCTATCCTCTCTTTCGGATTCAATCTTTTCTTTAATCTTCTTTTTTCGGTACTCTTCGTATGCGAACGGATCTGAAGAGGCCTTTGCCTTATGGTAGAGCCGGATGTCGAGGAAGAATCCGTGCATATAAGCGCGCAGTAGGTTAGTGCCCATCAGATGGCTTAACCCTAACTCTTCCAATTCCCGTTCGGTCACAAACTTGTAGTCGTCATAAATGGTGTTTTCATTCGATTCCTCCAACTCTTCAGTGATTCGGTCGAGAAAAGCACACCATTTAGGGGCCGGACCTATACTTGGGATGTAATACGAGAGTATTTTCGGTGACTCGTTAGCCACGAACATCATTCCAGTGTTCGGAACCACACATATGTCGTTAAAGTCTGAGTCGGCCTGAATGGCAGTATAGGGCTGTCCACTCGTTCTGTTCCATATTTTAATGATTTTCGAATCCATTGATGCGATTAAGTCGAGAGAATCGATGAATTCGATGTCTTTGATGGGCAGACCATACATGTGATCCCTAACCAAATACGGTTTCAGAGCTCTGATGTCGTACAGCAAGACCTGACCCGTGGCGGTGCCGACAGCCATATGCAGGCCATCTCTAAACTTAATGTGAGTCACAGAAGGCATTCCCTCAACAGTGGTATCTTTGGTGACACTACTGAGCGCACAGTCTAAGACACCGACTCGTGATTTAGATCTCGGATCAAATGCTTCGACCATTCCTTCGTGTGAACCGCAAACGAATAAATTGTGGTATGGATTGAGAGCACAGGTATTAAAGGCAATGCAATTGGTGTCAAAAGGCTTGAGAAATGATCCGATTTCGAGATTAAGGCGATAGACATGACTCGAATCGCCGACAAAATATAGATCACAAGAACTGTAATTATATGACATATCTCTTCCAAACTTCGGAATTCGTATTCTATAATATCGACCGAATTGTGAGTGAATTTCGACATATCTGTCGACAAACAAAAAGACGAGTTTTGTGTAATCGTCGGACAATACATCGAATTTCACCACTTCTTCATCGAAACAGCGCTCGAACTTCATCGCCAATTGGTTTACATCGAAACAACGCACCCGAGGCTTATACACACCGGTCGACAACACGTACTGCCCGTCCCGGGACAGACGCACACAGTGGCTCACCGATGGCATCTCCAAGTCTTGGATCAATTGTATTCTTCGTCTCAAATCCACGTCTTTTTTCAGAAGTAATCGCTTTTTTCGGTCCGAAAGCCATTCGGGAATTGATTTTCCGTGACTTAAGTTATAGATCTTTACGTCATTTACTTCCGATGTTTGCATCTCTTCGTCAATACAAAATCAATTAACAAAACAAATAACAAAATTAGATAATAATTATTTAAAATAAAAATTCAAATTTAAGTTAAGACTAAAACACATTTCGATTGCAATTTGCAAAACACAACATAATGTCATCAAATGGTCACATGTTTTGGCTTTTAATTAAGTTTTTATTTTTGAAAAAGAGATGGCGTTTCGGATTGAAGTTATAATTATTTGAGAGAATATTCTCTTCTTAGCGGTTCTGTTGTCTGAATATTCTCTAACTTTATTAAGATTTGCAATAAATTTAAATATTTCGAGATTTTATTTCATTTAAAACTAAATATTTATTTATATATTTCTCATAAATTTACTTCAAATTAGGTTTACTTTCGAATAATTCCAAACCTTTTCGCTATAAAATTTTTCAAACTTTACGCTCAAAGCAATAAATTAGAGATAAAATGTTTATTCGAAATAATAAATAAGGATTTGATCATACAACTTTTAAAAACAACAACGTCACTTTACATGACTAAACTTTATGTTTAATTTAGATGTTTTATGTGATTTATTTTTGGGTTTTTAAATTTATTAAAACTATATAATTAAGCAAATTATATCGTTATTTACATTATTTTTAGTTTTATTTTTAAGTTTTTTATATAAATAATTACTATTTTGTAAATAATTTATTGAGTGCTAAAAATAATTAAGAAAATAGTTCAAAATATTTACAGTATATACTTATTTAATTTATATATTTAAAAAAACAAATTATATTATTATTTGATATACAACGTAGTTAAACATTTATTATATTTATTAAAATTAACAATATAAAAATTTTTGATTAAACCATACAATTAGTTTGAAAGCTATTATATTAAATCCAGAGTTTTGTTTAGTAATGCGATTCACGATTACAGCAATAATGTCTTTAGTCTTTTAGTCAAAAACAAATTAATTTCTAAACCGAGAAATAGGAAAATCATCGCATCTTTCAAATTAAATCTGAACGTAAAAGAGACTCAAATCTAATTGCGTTTAAGTTCAAAGTGTTTGTTAAGAATTAAATTATACGAAAATCCAATTCATTTGTGCGCAGAAAGCCTTTACTGATGACAATGCGATTTAATGATTGGCTTTAATTACTTCGTTTACTGTTGAATAACTGAACTCACATTATCTGAAAATTATTATTATTTTTTTCATTAAATACATTAAATTAAAATTTTTAAGATATCTTTACATTTATCTTAATTTTTATAAACTCAAATAGAAATTCTTTAAAATTTAGAATTAAATTCTCATTTAGAAAATTAACTAATTAGAGCAACCAAGGGGGTGGTCAAGGAAAATATTAATTACGCATTCTTTTTTCTAAAATACAAAGAAAATATTAAATTTACATAATTATATCATTTATTATATAGATTGCTTAATTTGCTTAATGATTATGCCAAATTTTAATACAATTTTATTTTGTTTAATTGTAAAATAATAATTTTAAAAAAATTTTAAAAATTAGTTTGAACCTCCTTTTCCGACATTTATTTTAATTTTAGCATAATATAATAATATTTAAAAATAATTTTTGAATTTTATATCACTTTATTTATTAAATAGTTTTATATAATGTAATTTATAATTTCAAAATTTAATTAAACATTTATCTAACTTTAATTACAATTTTTAAGTTAAAAAAATTGTAATTTTGTTTTTAAGATATGAAAGAACTATAAAAACAAGTTATATAATTAATATTTTTATTTTTATGTTCAAATAAACTTTTTTATGTTTGATTTGTTTAGTTTACGTTTGAAATCCGGTTCACTAATTAAAACAAAACATTTCAATAAAAACAAAATTTATTTACTTAACTAAATTGCGATTAAAATCTAAATCTATTGGAATAAAAAAACTCAATTTAGTTTAAGATCTGATTTACAAAATTTTGAATCAATTAATCTAATATTAATCAAAAACTATTTATACTCTTAAGCAGTACTACATATCTCGTAATAAATCAAATAATCAGAAAATAAAATAAAAATTTCTTCCTTATCAGTGAAAATAGAAAATAAAACAAATTTGAACTGAAGTCGAAATGTGTTCTCCAGTTAAATATTTAAAATAAAGTGTAGTATAATAGAGGCCATGATTTCATGAATTCTTTATCAAATTATGTCACTTCTAAACAACACTCAGTTCTCATGAATTGAATATATGTTTTAAATATTTAATTTTAGCTAAAGCTTAGAAAAGATTTATTTGTAAATAAGTATTAATAACTTTAAGTAAAAATATATTTTATTAACTTATGTTTAATTGCAAGGAATATGCGTCAAATGTTAAAAAATTAATTTAATATATCAAAAGTTATTTTGAAAATTTAAATTTGTCACTCAATTAATCAACAAATGAAGTAGAGGTAGAAAATTGATTAGATTCTAGAAAATACTCTAAACAAGACAAGTCAGGTTAGATTTGAACTAAGTCACTTTTATAATGAACATGCTGGAATTATTTCAACATCTAAATGCAATCTCAATTAAACAATCAATCAATTAGTCTAATTATTGGATGAATAATATATAGCGCCGATAGTGCCCTCCAAATAGCGGCAATTTGTGTCGTTTGTGCCGTTTATTCGGTTTGTGATAGTCTTGGAGTTTGCGATTAAAATTAAACCAATAGAAGACATGCGTAACAGTCGACAAAAGTTGGCTTCAGTTGCAAAGGAATTGCATTCGAATATCGAGTTAGACATGAGTTTCAGATATTCACAACTTTTCTGATTTGCGTCTCATATACTCATATATTAATACTACTGTACTATACAGAGTACTCTACTCTACTCTACTCTATTCTCAACGGAATAACATATTTATTTATGTAAAGAATAAGTTGTTATAGAAGTTTGATTACGACGTTCGGCACTAAACCCGATATCTGTTCTATTATTAGGTATGTCATTACTGGTTAGCTCTAAATCTACTTTAGATTTATTTGTTTGATTCAATCAAACAGAAATCCCTTTTTATAGATTATCTAATCATTTCTTAAAGATGCTATTCAATTAAAATATGAATTTTTGTTTTACTTACTGTACTTGTTAGTCTGATATTAATATCAATATTTATCGTATATAGTATATACAGTAATATACTTTAGCATGCTTCTCTAATGTTAGATTAGCTCCAATAGGATTATGGATTCTATATCAAACTGCTCTTATTTTGACCAAATTGCTTTCGCCAAAGTGCTAGTTGCCAAATGCTTTTGACGATGTGCACTTGCTAACAAATATTATTATAATTTATACAAATTAATTATAATTTTTGAGTTACATTATTCGATGTTTTAGTATTCTTTGAAATATTAAAATTGTTAGATGAATATTTTAATTAAAAATATTTATTTCAAATTTTATCAGGTTTATTGAAGTATTCTAACTTTGTTGTACTAGAAATTGTACTAAAGTGTTTTTATACTATTTTACTGTTAATCTATTAGTTTGATCATACTTTTATCAAATGAATTTAAGCGTAAAGTATAGCATGTTTGGATTAACTTATAGATACTTTTGGCAAAATAAATTTTAAATTAAAAATTTTTACCAAATGCATATTGGCGAAATCAATTTTAGCCAGTTGGAAAAGGATATAATACTTCCTATTAAAAAAATGCTATTTTTCTTACCTTAGTTTAGCGGTACTCTATTTTACTATCAATTTATTGCTGTTATAAATATTGATATAATTTCAGTGATATTATGCGACAAATTAATAATTCAATAGAAAAGTAGTTTTTTGCTAATTAGAAAAATATAGAGATTTTCGATTAATTAATTGACAAACGAAGAAAAAAACTTGCATGGAATTCGACGTATATATTTAAAATTAAAAATATATTTTGAGCCTAACTTTTTGGCACAAGTTTTGAAATCGTAATCGTTAAATCTCTTAAATTATATGCATTTAAATTAATTACTTATTTTTTTTAATTAACAGAAAAGTTAAACTTTTATTTATTGTTTTATTATAATTTTAGCCTTAATTTCAATACAATACTTAATCCCATAATAAAAGAATAGATTTACAATTAGTGTTAATCTCTGCATACTTTAACTCAATATTACCGATGCTATAGTAACTATGCTGTACAGGTAGAAAAACAAAGTCATGTTTGAGTTAGTTTAGAATTTAATACATGATAGCACAAATGGCATGCTGACTTGTGTTCAAATCAAAAATACTCAAAAATGTTATTATTTTTAAATTTTAGTTGACTAAAAATTCAAATAAGTAAACAATTAAAAAAAACTGTTTATAAAGTACAAAATGTCATAGATACAAAATAAAAATGCTTACTTGTTCACTGTTATAAGAAAATTCATTACTATTTTCAAAATATTTGAAATATTTGATCAGATTAACAATCAGTAAATCGGTTTGTCCGTCAATTGAAGAGTTAAAGAGCTTGTGCTCTAATGTTTATGTTTCATAAAAATAAGATTGCAGTTTTTATGATCAAATAGCATACATTGTATAAATGCTATTAATAATAATTTATAAACAAAAAAAATCAAACTGGTGATCTCTCAGTTTAATGGCAAGCACTTTACCGTTCACTCCGATTCATACCTAAATGTGTTTGGTGGGGGTGGGTTGGGTTGAGTTTGAGGTGGCAGTTGTCACAAAAGATAGGTATTAATGTCATATAAAAAATTTTCCGAATGGACATAAATTATGATATGCTGACAATCTTTGTTTTACATTATTTTAAGATTTTATTGTATTTAGTAAAATATTTTACTTATTTTAAAATTAATTTAGTTTGAATTAAGAACTCTAACTTATCGTACTTGAAGTTAAATCAGTTGAATAAACAGAAAAATTAATAAAATATTTGACTAGAAATCAATAAAACCTTAAAATAATTCAAAACAAAGATTGTCATTATATCATCATTTATGTTTATTCCCAAAAATTTTATATGACATTAATTCTTAAAACATAAACTATCTTTTGTGACAACTGCCACTTCAAACACTCGAACACAGCTAGGTATGAATCGGAGTCAGTAATATAAAAATTTATTTTTCTATTCTTTAAAATTATAACCATTAAATTTTTTAGCACCCCCACTAGGCCAATAAAACCGACATAGCTAATTAATAATTCTTTATTTTTGTTTAAAAATAGTAATAATTTGTTCAAGCGGTTAACTTGTGACTATTGATTATTTTAAAATAATTTTGTTTAATAAGTTTATAAAAATAATGTAAACTTATAAATGCTGATTTTTACATTAATTATTTACTTGCACTAACTATTCAACAAAATACGATCTAAATCTTAAATTATAATTTATAAAAAGGTCTTATTATTTGCTATTTAAAAAATTATTAAATTAATTTAAATTTATCAAAATATTTGACAAGTTTATTTATGATTTTAGTCAAACTTAAGCAGAATATTTTAAACTATAAACGTAGTTGAAATTTTTAATGGTTAACTTTTAGAATTTTGCAGTAAAAACAATGAAAACTATTATAATATATAAATACTGTATTAATTTGGTAGTAAACAAAATAATCCGAAATCTGATTAGTTATGCGATATATCAATAGCATAGTATAGTAGAGAATTGTCTATTTTGACATTTTTTAAAGTTATTAATTGTAAGTTCTTGAAACGAACTTAGCAAATACTTTATTAAATAATTGTTGCTAGGCATAAACTTTAATTTTATTAAATTATTTATTAAAATATTTTTATCATAGTTTCTACAAATATCAAAGCAATTAATTGATTTTGAGCGCACAATAACTTTATTTTTTACAAACTTATAAATAGAATTAAACCAGATATTTAGAAAGTCGAGCAATTCAGGGGGAATGGATGGGGGATCCGGGCAAGCATTTTTTTTCTCTAAAAATACTAAAAATTTATTTATAATTGTGTTTACAGTTTAACCCGGTTTAACTTATTTAAATTGAGTTTAAACTAAATTTAGTAGATTTAACAAATTTTAAACTGGATTTAGCACTATTTAACAAATCTTAATTTTGGCCAAAAACTTTTAAAAAATTATATTATATTTGACCTTGGGCGGCCGGCAAAACAAAGAAAATATTTTTTTGTAAACCAAATGCCAGTTTTTAAAAATAATAGGGAATTCTTAGTCGATTCTATTTATCTTAATTGTTAAATTAAACATAATTTTTGGGTACATTCTCATTGAAAAGTTTACTTATAAATTACAATTATTATTAATTTTATTTTTAAAATTATCATGTTTAATTGCGTTTAAATTATTATTGATAACAAAAATTTAAATCGTTTGATAAAATTCATATTATTAATTAGAATATAAGTAATTAATAGTGATTTAATTAAAAAAAAAGTTTTAATAAATTGCTTACTTTTTTAATTTAATTATTTTTAAGAAGAAATTAACAAGTATGTTAAGTTAAAAGAAGTATGCTAAGTAATAATGAGTGATAACGCAATTTTAACATAACTAGATTGACAAATAGGCGTAAATATTGGTGGAATAGTACAGTATATCGGATATTGATATATCAGTAAATTGAAGGCAATTTAGAAATTTCTTTTCGATGATATACTTCTGTTTGAGCATATGCTGAGCCAAATGATTGCTTTTGTATTTATGTATTATGTGTTATCACATAAAAAGTATTTAATATTTTCATATTTATGAGATATGAGAGCAATAACGGCATAATTATGAGAACGCCTACAGTCGCCGATAGACGCGATTCTGGCTGTGAGTCACTCAGACTATACAAGTTGTGCCAAATTTTCGTTTTTCTTCATTTGCTTAACCCGGTATCAAAACTCTTATTCTAATAACTCGATTAGAAATTCGCATTTGTTTAGCAATCGTGAAACCCATTACGAAAAGCGAATCGAAAAACAAGTCACAAATTATAACTTAATTTTGCAAAATTGATCGTTTATTTAACCGTGGCCAAAAATTATAATTTAATTGTGAATAGAGTGTTCATCAATTGAGATAATGGTTAAAAACCCGTATCAGTGCTCTCTATTCCGACGAGAATCAGCTCCAGCCGTCTGTACGGACTCTACCAAATGTACTAAATGTATGAATTGTATAAACTTTTGTAATTTATTTGTGTTTTTGCCAGTAATTCAAAGCAATCGTATGACTCGTTTGTGGATTACTTGAGCAGTACTTCAGTATTCGAATCCATCTCTTCATCTCTAGTCTCCTATTCTCTGTTTAAGTGATTTTTGTTTCCAATGCTATCGAATCGTTAAGTTTATATCTGTTACCAACATATTCTCTGTTTATACTGTTTATACTCTCTACAGTAGAGTCTATACTATACAGTACTTTCTTCACTCATTTTTATACAAAACTATTATTTCAGAAAACTTCAGCCAAACAATTGTCTTTTTTCCAAAAGACTATTTTTGTTGTCTTACAAAACAATTGTTTAAAAATCAATTTTTGCAGCAATTCTAAACATATCTAAAATGTTTAGTAAATGCTTTTGAGTTTTAAATTTGGTTTTCATTGAATCGAAAATATGATAAAATTTGAAGAAAGAGCTATAAAATGATAGAATTTATTGTTGGAATTTTGCATATAATAATCGTTTGGTTTGAAGTAATGTCATATTAATTGCTAAGTTCTTCTAATAATTTGCATAATATTATCAGTCGAACAGAAATGTCTTCAAAATTATAATTAAACCCAAAAGAGATTTCAAAGAAAACGAGTTTTGAATAATTAAGTTATTTAGCAATCAATTCATTCTAGCATTTAAGCATTCTAGCATTCTAATATTCTAATATTTACTTAATAATATATATTTAAGAGTAAAATAATGTCAACAAAGATATGTCAAACTTATTAATTTAATTTTTATCAAAGCTTTTGAAATAGTTTGGGGAAAATGATCTGAAGAGCTAAACAGAGAACAATATCAAGTGATTGGGGATTGGGGTCACTCTTTAACTCACAGTTTATTCATATTCTTCTATTAAACGATATATACAATTCATATGATTTTATGCTCTAACTTTAAAAGCGATTCTTAATGCAAATTATATTTTGATAAATAGAACTTTTATAATTTATTATAGTTTTTAAAAACACATTTTAAATTATTATTTTATTTAAATATAATCATGTATAAATTAAATTCAATATTAATACAAAATTCAAAATACGAGTCTAACAAACGAATATACTGTACATTAAGTCGATTAGGAGTGGACTCAGTAGTGAGTAAACTCTGAATGTTTGGAAAGATTCATTGCTTGTTAGTTATATTTATCAGCCAGCACATAAAATCGAATTCTTTTTTATTCAAGCAATTCTTTTTATATCTTCGCAATTGTTTTTGTACACATAAAGTGCTAAATGTTTTGGACGCTTACATTGTTGTGAAATTGACATTTAAACTGCGATCCATTAACGGCGTGACTCAACTCACTTGCCCTCCCATTATAGCGACTCTACTTTATTGCATAACTTCTATTATTAACTAATTTTTTTATTGTTTTTCAAGTAATAGGAAAAGTGAATATATTTTTATAGAGTTTAACAAAAATAAATACTTTTTTATTTATAACTTTTTTAATGTAAAAATTTGTGGAATATTTAAACAAACTAAAAAAAGAATTTATAAGAATCGAGAATAAGTAAAGAGTTCTAATAATTGAAAATCGATAGGAATCCCGAACAGACATTCCTGGCTTCGGCGCTCTAATACATCGAATCTATTGTTGAAAAACTATTTTTATCGTCATTTTGTAGTTTTCCCAAAAAACCAATGAATAGAAAACTTTTGATAGCAATATGTTTATGCATTAGTTTTCTACAAAAAGTGATTTCCTATCAATCTATACATATGTTTGTAATCTTAATGTCAGATATATTAACCTCTAATGTGGATAAAGTTTATTGATTTTTGTTTTTGTTTTAATAATTAAAGAATTTTTCTACTTATGATAAGTAATTATTTAAAAGAGTAATTATATGTTTTGATCTAATATTTGTTTAATTTATATTTATATGACATTTACAGAATTATTTAACTAAAAGTTTTTATATAAAAGAAATTAATTTAGCAAAAAGTAATTAATCTTTGACCTATCAGAAGAAATTGCATATATTTAACTGTCTCTGCATTTTGGTTCAGTTAAATAATTGTCATAAAACAACCATTTGTTTCAATAATAGCTTCAATTTTGCACTAAATCTTAAATATAATTATTTAAGTCAATTAAGTCACTACTTGTATATCAAATGATAAATTTAAAATTAAAACTGTTTAGACAGGCCAATTTAAGGGTTTAGGTGGAGATAAAATAATAATTTAATCATTTAATCAGGATTATTTGAAGTAATTTCTGTAAATTAATTTAATCAAAAAATAACTCAATTTGACAGAAATAAGTGGTTTTGAAACATAGGATAGAGTTCAGTAAAATTAATATTTATTGTCATTATTTACAAAAGTTTCTCAAGGTAACTTTTAAAAAAAAATTAAATATAAAACTTTTAGAACTATTTTAAAACTAACAATAATTTAAATTTTTAATGAACAAAGTTTTTAAATCTACTTAATATATATTCCATCTCTTTTAAACAATTCTGTTTAAAAGTAAACATACTAAAATTTAAAAATAATAATAACTTTTACGTACTTTAATTTGCTCATGTTTATAAGCTTTGGATTAATTAAAATATTATTTTTGTTGTTTGCGTTAGAATATATTTAATTTCGCTATAATTGAAAAATATGTTTAGCAATAAATCGGCTCAACTCATGTCACTGCAAAATATTGAACATATTTTCTATGCCTCTACACAACTAAATATGTATTTTGTTTTTCCTAAACTAACTAAAAATATGTTTTTATTGAACAGATGATGGTCTGAATTCGACGGTTACATTAGTGAACAGTCGGCCCTTAATGGTATGTCAATTCTTTAATTTATTACAAATTAATTTATTCTATGCATAGCTTTTATTAATTTTTAATAATAGGATATTTTGAAACTTTTTTTGCAAAACCTATACATTCTCTGCGCTTATTGAGCCATAGAATAAAATTTAAAATACGATTAACTCATCTCAAGCGCAAATAATTTATTTTTAACAAAAAAAAATAATAAGATTTTGAAGGATGTAAACAAATATAATATATTTTACATATGATTTGACAAAATTGTATTCTTTATGCATTGCTTGCGACCCACTTATGTGACATCGTTTGTATAGTATTGGTTCCCTATTTAATTGCCTATGAGTTAGATATCAATTATTCATTTCTAATTAAATGTTGTTTGACTTAAAAATAATTTTGTTTGGATTGGATTAACCTTTTGAGTTTGCTGTTTATAAATTTTGAATTAAGGTTAGCTAATTGATTGAAACCTAGAGGGGGGGGGGCCCACTTGAGGCAATTACTTAAATCCAGGTTTAACACAAAATCGAAGTACAAGTGACTCGTTTTACTCAATTCTGACTGATTTTAGTCTTTGAATCTTATTTTCTTTTATTCTTTATCGCAAAGCTCTTGTATAACTAAATTTTGATGGATTACTCTTAAACAGGCATTGTGAAGGGGGGATCAGGCAAAAATCCCCCTTACTTTGAAAATTGGCATTTATCCTTCCTAGCATTTGGTCCGCGAAAAAGTACCCCGCTTCCATCGCTTTTTTGCCGGCAGCCTTAGGCGGCCGACAAATTTTTTGAATTTTTTTGTCCAAAATTAGGAAATTTTCCCTAAATTGGTGCTAAATCCGGTTTAAATCCAGTTAAATGTATTAAATTTAGTTTAAATCCATTTAAATTAGGCAAAATTTTATCATAAATATATAGGTTTTTTGAGTGTTTTGGAAAAATTTCTCCCCTGATCCTTTTCCTGGATCGGCCGATTTTTTCAATCTCTGCTCTTAAACTTTACTCAAAATTTGCTCAAGTGTCTTTTTATTATATTAGAACAAACTTAGCTATTTATTAGAGATAAGTTTAGTGCTTTAATTTATTTAATTGTTTACATTTGCCGTAATTTAAAAAATAGTCAAAATAAAAACATTTGTAAATATTTGATAAACATTCAAATATTGATTCGAAAATATGTTTTATATTTACTTTATATCTTATATAATATAAACCATATATACAGTCGACTAAATAATCTTGTAGAATTGTTTTCATTTAAATATGTTTGGTGCTATTTTAATATTTGAAAGTTTTTTTTATATAAAAACACCAATTTTTTAATTTAAGATTTAAAAAAATTTAAAGATATTAATATTTTAAAAATTGCATTTTAAACTTAACTATAATAATTTTGGTACATGCTAACTAGTTTTTAAATATTTAACTTAAAGTTTGTATGCTAGTCTTACTAATTAAATTTTTTTACATATTATCAAGTAACATTTGGCCAATGCTAAAACAAATTTAAATAATTTAGTTTATTTTCTTGTAGCTTGAATAATTTTTATTCAATTTAAAAATTTTTAATTTTAATAATTAAAAATATTATTTTTTTATTACTTAAAAAGTACCTAGTTTTTACCATACTCAATTAAAAATAAAGTTTGTTAGTATATTAGAGACAAAATTCTGAAAATAAACTTATTTTTGCTTATTAAAAAACAAAATTTGTTCTTTTATTAAAAAAAAAACTTTTTGTGATTAAAATATCACCAAGCGTATTTAAATGTGAGCGATTCTACGAAAACTACTTACAAATCTTGTCAACCGTATTGTTAATATTAATCGATTAATATTTCCGAACAAAGTATTAATCTATTTATTAATCTCTATTTCTAGTTATTAAATGATATATCGGTTAATCAAAACAAGCCTTTAGTCAAAAAATATTTCTCATTCTATTCTCTTATGATTTTGTGGGTAAAGAATTTTTTTTATTGATTTATGAATCGATTCTATGTAAAAAATAAAAGATTTATTATTGCTAGTTTGTTTGCAATTATTCTTTCTTAAGCTTTATTGACTGAATGTCCTTTCAATGCTTACTTACATTACTATACTCTTACATCTGATGATCATCTATTCGTCAAATCTTAGATTTTTCCTTTGACTATATGGGCTCTGATGTCATCAATAATTTATTAATTATATCACTGGTATATAAATGATTGAATCAAATCAATTCTTCATCTGAGAGTTTAAACAATAAATGTTTATAAGAAATCATTATAAGAGATGTCTAAGTATTTATAATTTTGGAAATTTTTGGTCAAAACTTTTATTAAGAGAAAAAACAATTTGGATTATGAATTGGAAAGACTTTTTAAGATTGGAAATTTTTTTAATGTAGATCATTTGTTCAATAGAAAAATCTATAAATTGTTTCGAAATGATAATAAAACAAACATTATATTTAATGAAGATAAAACAATGTAATTAAGTTAAAATGTTTCGAAAAACATAATTGAAAAAAGTGTATAATTTATAATTTTAATTATGATAACGTAGTCTAAATCAGAATTAATTTCAAACAAATAATTCGTAATTTAATGAAGCAATTAATGAAATACAATATTGATTCATATATAATGTCACTTGTACATTATATAATATACTCGAAGCAAAAATACAATAATTGAATACTGAATACACCTTTTTTTCATTCAACTTAAATCTGGTCTTCAGTTGAAAAGTGTTGAACCAAAGTATGCCATTATTGCCATTATTGCGGAGAACTATCATTAAAATGCATTTAGTCTTTAGTCCGGATCTATTTGAATGAATTTGGTATTAAGTGGCGGGAGAGAGGCCGCAGAATTAAATTGTTTTGCAATAATTTTATCTAGCTTAAAGTATATGTAATAAAAACATGGTACGTTTTTGATAATAATTTAATTGAATATTTTATGTGCAGTTAAATCAAATCAAAGCTAAGCTAAAAAAATATTTATCACTTTAAATATTTTATTTTTTATAGGAGTTTACTAAATATTCGGAGTTTTTGTTAAACTATAAAATACTAAACATTAAATTATTTTTTATTGCATAGCATTAATATATTAAATATTTGTTTTTAATTTAGTTTGAGTTTAATCATGAATTTTAATCAAAAATATTTTAAGATATTTAACTACTTTTTAAATTTCTTTTAAATATTATTTACGTTTAAATTTTTAAGAATATTTCATAAAAGTTTTTAAATATATATTTTGGCCTGTTTTTGATTTATCCTAAAACCGGGATTAATTTATTCGTTTAGTTTTTTAATTAATTATTTTTGTTAAATTTCAATTCATTTTTACCACTAATTAGACTTCTGATCCTCCTTTCTCTTACCTCCTCCTCTCCCCCTCTCTTTCATTATAAAAATTGATTATAAAAACCAGATTTCAAATCAATTGAAACATTTTCTGATTATTCAAAACTATTGAATCGCTTTTGAGAAGTTTAAATAATTCCAATCTATTAAACGTTAGCTTATGTTCGACTCAAAAATGATCCGATATTTCGCTCCATTTGTTTCTGAGAAAAATTCGTTTAATAAAAACTATCAAACATTGAATATAAGCTCTTTTTCTGTGTCTTGTATTTAAAATCTTTTTTTTATTTGAACTCAAAATATATTATAAATGTAATAAATCCATAGAAATGTAATATATTTTAGTTAAACCCGATTAGTATTACAATGTTATACAAAATAATTTTATAATAAAAAATTTCAGATTTATTAAATATTATATTAAATTAATAAAATTCATTTAGCTTGATCATGTTTAATATTTTTAAAATTAAAAGTGTAAATAAAAATAAAATTTTAAATAATTTAAAACAGTTTATTATTTAAAAAATAATCGAAAATAGAGCTAGCACAAACATACTAAATTTTGAGATCATAAGTCCCATATCTTATGCTTTGATGAGCTTTGAATCAAATAATTTTTCTTAAGTCTGATCTCATGCTCTGTTTATCATTCTGTGCTTCATATGAACACAATTATGACAAAAGTATATCATTTTTAAACTAACACACAATAACAGCTCAATCTCTCATTCCTTTGTATATTTGGTTTTAGGTTTTTGTACGATTCGATTAAAAGTTTTTTGTTGGTATTTTATCAAATTTAATTGTTATTTCTTAATTTTTAATTAAATCAAGACAAATTAATTATTTTACTTATATTGATAACGTAATATATTTTTGAGAATGTAATTTGTATTTAATATTTCAATTGTTTCTTAAACAATTAACTTAAGATCGTATATAATCTAAAGATTAAATATCAGTTATATTTGAGTTTAAGAACTTTCAGAAAAATTATGGTTTTTTGTTTCAAAATGATTTATAGTGTTATATAAAAATGACTTCTGAAGCGATCATGTGAAATTTTATTTAAAAATAATATTTGCTAAATGACAAAGTGCAATCATAATAATACTTTCCGCAAATCAACTAATTATTCTTTTATATTCCAAACACTAAAAACTAAACAAATTAATCAAACTTATTCAAAATTTTTTGAACAACAAAATTGCAACTATTTTAGTTTGATTTCTATTTTTATATTATTATTAAAAGTTGCGTATGTTTTGTTTGATATGAATTTCAAACATATTTATAAATTTTTAATTTTTATCGTTGTATAACAGGGTTAGGCAATGTTAAACAAAATACCCCTGACTTTGATCATTTGACCAATATTTCTTTTATGTTTTAATTAGTATAATATTTATATTAATATAAATTGAGTATGTAACTATTACAGCAGGCTAATACTTTAAATTTTTAAAATTAAAATTTGTGAAAACAGTGGTAAATCTAGTTTAAATTTGCAAAATTAGAGGGAGTTTGTCATTTTATACATACCCTAGCTCGAATGATCTTTGTCTAACTCTGTTGTGCAATAAACACGAAATAAATAATTTCAGTATTTGTTTGCACTTTCAATTTAACTCTATTTACTAATATTAAATTCTTTAACTTTTAACTGGAATAATTACAGCACAGGAATGTCGTTAAAAAAAGTTCGCCTAGTTTAAAAAAGAATGATGACATTAATTACTTAATTTAAAAAATAATATAATTAAATAACAATTAAACAAAATTTTTGAAAAATAATGAAAACAATATATAATAGAAATTATAGTAAGAGGAGACCGGAAAAAATTACAACCATTAAGATTCTGACCGCGAGCTTAAACATAATTTGAAATATTTGGCTCAAATTTACATAAATAAATATTAATAAATAAAATTTATAGTCAGGTCTAAAGAGTTATTAAATAAATTTTTAAGCATTTCACATAAATTCAATAACTTTAAAAAGTAAATATGTCAAAATGTGAGATTAGAATCTAAATTATTTTAATTTTTGCTTTTTTAACGCATCGAAGCTTTATAAATAAAATTGACATATATAAAACTTTTTGATTAAAATCAATATTGTTAGTAATTTATAAGCATCTAAGCATAAGATTTCATTTAATTTACAACTATTTTATTGATTTACTATTTTAATAAAATTTGTTTCTGTCAATTTTTTGAATTAATGGTTATTTATTAAAATAATTAAGTAAATAAATTGAAGTTATTTTTAAGCATGATTAAAAGTTTATATTAAAAAATTTTGATTAGTTATTTGATATTTATGACAATTAAAAAAATTTGACATTAAATTGCTAAAACTATTTTAATTGTATAAAAAATATAGAGTTTGAAAACTTTTTTAAAATTATTTGGAATAAATTGACAAAGTTTATGAAGTTATGTTTACGTAATCTTAAGTTATGTTTAGGTTTGTTTAAATTTGGTTTTATTATTGCGGTTTGTTTTACAATACTTGCTTGTTAGTTTAAAAAATTATATGTAAAAAACAAATATTTTGCATATTTAATTAATTTATATTTTTGTGTATTAACTTTATTAACTTGCTTGTTAGTATAATTCTTGATTTGCTATAATAACTTGCTTAACATATAAGCAAAATATTCTTAATTTTGAGTCTCTCTCTTTCTCTCTCTTTTCTTCTCTCTCCCTCTCTCTTCCTCTCTCTCCCCTCTATTAATTTAACTAAATTTAAATTAAAGTTATCAGTAATTTAGAATTTTTGTAAAATTTTTAGCTAAAAAGAATTTAAAAATTATCCACTTTATTTCAGAATTTTTTTCCGAAACTCTTATTTTTAAAATTATAGAATTTTTGTTTGATTCTCTTTTTTAGTCTCTGAATTATATGTAAATTGCCAAGATAATATTTGACATTTATTTTGTGTGTAATATTTTAAATTAAGATTAGTAAACATTTTATATTTTTGGTTTATTATTATTTAAATAACAATTTCAAACATTTATTATTTTACTTATAAAACAAGACATATTTATTTATATTAATATTTATTAGTTAATTAAATTATTATAATTTAAATTTAATTTAATCAATTATAGAAAAATGTTTGCCGAAATTCAATTAAAATATTTTAAGAAAAAAATTTGAAAAATTTGCCAATTTGTTCAAATCTCAAAGTTTGGCAATTATACAAATTTATTTTACTTTTTGAAATTTTTAAGAATTGTATAAAAAGAAATTAAAAAAGTTAGTAATTTAAAGCAAAGTTATTCAAGCATAAAATTTGGGACAAAGTGTAGCTTGCTACTTTAAATTACCCATTTATTTTTTGTTTATTACAATAAATAGGGAATGTTTTTTAGTATAACTAAAATTAAAGGCCAAAAATTTTAAAATTGTACTTTAATTAATTAATTGATTGATTGTTGTTAAAAAACGTAATTTCAAATTGAAAACTGACCTGCTTTAAATGCATTTAGAGCACTCAATTGTTGGCGTACTTAAAGCCTTACTTTTTTACTTAACATTCTTTTATATAAAGTACTTGTATTATAAATTATAACATAATTTATGAAATAATAATATTATAATATGAATATAATGTAGAGTCATCTGAATTGAGCTCTGCCTCCGTCTGCCCCTCTCCCTGCGCTCAACTCCAATCCATTGCTAATTCAATGCAATTTGTATGGATTGTATGGTTTAGAGAACAAGTGCTTATAATTATACGAACATAAGAATGGAAAACAAATTATAAATTAGAGGCAAAAACAAGTTTCATATTATATGCATATATTGAGTATTGTATGAAACAATGGTCTCATTTGACAGAAAGTGACGCATCTCTTAGATTGTCACAAAAATATCAAATAATTAATGCATAAAAAGTGAAGCAATTTTGTGACACAATTGTGACAAAACTCGGTTTGCTATCAGACTATCAGTTCAGTCCGTCGTCTACTGTTTGGCTTATTCTCGGCTTTATTTCGGTTTAATAAAAGACAATCGATAATAATTAAAATGACCCAAACGTTGCTCGACTCACATCGTCTGCTCATCTGTATTGTCTGATTCGAGTTAACAGAATTTAATTTATTTGATTCAATGCTTTTTTCCGATCAAATTCAGCTTTCATTAACTTTCTAATTATAATTGTGTGGATATAATGGTTTGAATTCGTGGAAAATTTTGAGCAAAAAAATAGTTTCAAGTGATTTACATCAACTTATTTTTGGTTCCATATTATGAATAATGAGCTTTTGTGGCTTAAAATAGACTCAATGTGTTTGAATCAAATGATTCATAAACTACAGCTTCGATCGGTAATTGAATTTTGAAAAATTTTTTTATTGTTTATTTTGGCCATTGCTTTATATTCATATTCTTTGCTTCAAAATTATGTTTTCAAACTATTAGTTTGGTCTGAAAACCAAAATTTAGTCAATTTTTATGTTCTTTTTTAAATTTGAAAACTTTTTAAATTTAAGAAATTAATGACTGAACTAGACTTAGCCCTAACTTAAGCGCAAATACATATAAGTTATAACTCTTTTATTGATAAATTAAATGCGCGTTTTCTTTGCCTTACATTTATGTAATTTTGATATTGTTTCTAATTTTTGTATTAAAAAGCAAACATTTTTCTAATATAGAATACTTCTCTATAATAGTGAAGTGCACTGCAGGACATCAATCAAATTAAATGGCAATTCTATTGTTACAAATTATTTAAACATAAAATGTTTTGAAAAAATTATGAATTAGTGAATAATAAATCATTTTTTGCTATTTTTCAATAGATTTTGATCAAAGAAAAAATTGAAAAATATATTCAATTAAAACAAATTAAATTTTATTCAAATAAAATTTAATTTGGATCTATGTTTTGCCCCAATTTTAATCTCAAAAACACTTTTTTGGAAATACTTTTGTAATTATGATTAACTGTTTTGTATTGTTGTATGTTTTATGTGTTGTCGAGTGAATATTAAACAAATAGATTAATACATATAATTGAAATTTTCAAAATTGGAATATATATCAACAAACAATAAGAGTTTTATTAATATAAAATAATTTTTGAATTTACTACAAAGCATACAATAGCATAGTTGGTCACTTGGTTATTTTATTATTATTAGTATTATTATACTAGCTTGGTCAAAAAATTTATTTAAAAACCTAATTTTGATTTTAAAAATATTATTGTGAATATACTGTACTAACAAATATTGGTGATTAGACAGTAATGACTATTTACTTATAGATAGTGGCGCCGAAATATTTGGCAAAGTAGTATTTACTTTAACCTCTCCTTCTTAATCTAGAAAATTCATCAAGTTGTTATTCTTATTTATCCTTGATCAGTTTTTGAATTTGAAATACTTTTGTATTGACGCCAGGACCTAACTTTGGAACGCCTTTGCCTCGTGTTTGACCAAATTACTTTATATTGGTAAATGTTACATGCTGACAAAACAGATTACAAAATTTATTTTAAAACATGTCTAAATTTTTTATTTAATACTTGTATTCTAATTTTTTTTTATTTTAAATCAAATAAGAATAATTAAAAAAGCAAGTGCATACTTGGGTAAATTTTAACACGCAAAGAAATTTATTCTAATCATTATAAGTTGATCCAATAATAGAGCAATCAAATGTTTTAATAATTATTATTTGTTTGTTGATTGTTCTATATTTTTGGTAATAAATATTATTTGATTTTGTTTGACAAAGCATTAAATGTTTGAATACTTACTGAAAAATAAAATTTTAAACAAAACTTTGAAAAAATGTTTGTCATTAACGTCAAACAATGGATTTGAGAATCATTTTCTGGTTTATTGAACAAATATCTTATGCAATGAAATGTGGATTTAGAATAAGAAATCATTTATTTAGAAATCGATAAACAGTGAAATTTTGGCAAAAGTTTAATATTGTTTAAACACAAAATGAAAGAATATTTTTTGATTTCATCTGAATTGGAACCCAACCCGTGTTTGATATAATCAGATGATATGATATCAAAAGCAATTTGTCTTGCTCATCGTTTTTCACTATAAGCACTCTATTGTGAAATTTTATTGTTAAATTGATTTTTTATTATAGACTTTTGTTTAAATGAGATTTTCGAAAAGTATCACAATTTTCATCATTGACTCCTTCAATGACTCACTCATCAGAGATCACACCTTTCACTCAAATTATGCATTTATTTTGAATTAAATTTCTTAAGAAATACCAAAATATAAATATAATCGTCAATTCAAATAATATTTTGTTCGATAATTATTTCAAATCATATAATTAGGAATATGAAAGAGTGAGAACGTGGGTGTAGTGAGAAAAATATTGTGAAAGAATAGTCAAATTACTTTGTCTGGCTAAATTTAATTTTATCTAAAAACAATATAATTTGGAAAGATTTATTAATTTTTTGTTATAAATTATAATAAACTAAATAATTTTGTATTTTAATTAAAACAATATTTATTATATGAAAATTACATCTGAAATCTTATGCTCATCTCTAAACATGTTAATTTTCCGCACCTCTAGTTGTACTATAACTACGAATAATCGATTTTATGAATGAATTTAAATTATTTATAAACTTAATATTAAAAACAAAACTGCTTTTCAATCATTTATTATTTTTGATTGTTGCACCAATTTGTTAGAGATTAAGGTGTGGTTTATATGTATCTCTTTTTTATTCTATTCTCATCTTTTGCTAATTATTTCTAATTTGAATAATACTTAAGATATTTATGTAATCCAAACTAATTTTTTATACTGTATAAAAAAAATTATTTAAATGTAAAAATATGCAACATATGAAGAAATTAACATTAAAAATACTCAATTATTATTTTAAAAGACTTATTTTTATCAAGTCAAAGCTTCTGTACAGTCAAAGTTTAACAAAAGTATGGATAAAAAATCAGAATCAGGCAATTTATATCCTAGGCGAAATGAGTCAAACTTTTTCAAATTTTAAACTGATGTTACTTGAAAATTAATTTTTATTTCTTAGGTTTATTTTGCTTTTATATATATATATAACACTTACGTCAAAAATAATAAATAAAGCAAATAGTTATAACTTTTAGTTATTTAATATAAATTTAATTTAAGTTCAAAAAATAAATAACATTTAAAACATTAATATTTGCTATAAAAGCCAGGTTTCACAATCACAATATTAATGCAATTAATCGACAATTCATACAAATTATATTTCTTGAAAATCATTAAATTTTATATAGTTCAATGTTTAATATTTTGTCAATAGTTTAAATTTTAATATTTTTAATGTTTTGTAATTGTATTATTAATTAGAAATAAAAATCACTTTTAAAAAATGACATCAGTTTAAAATTATAAAAAGTGTCGATCACTTCGCCGAGAATATAAATTGCCTAATTTTGGTTCTGTACCCATACTTTCGTTAAAATTTGACTGTATAAGTAAGCCATGAATTACGGTAGTCATAATTTATAAGATTTTGAATTTTAAAAAATTCATTGAACACAAACTTATGCAAAATAATTATTATTTAAAAATTAATGAAATTAATATCTAGTTATTTAAGATTAAAATCGCTTAAACTATTTTTGCAACTAATGAGCAATAAAGGCAATTAAATTAACAAATTGTTAATTTTTATGGCATCTGTTAAACATATAAAAACCAAATATTTGTAAACTTATCTGGTTTTAAAATTCTTGACAAGCAAAATAAAATTTAACCAACAATTTTAACTTGTTAGTAAGTTGCTTTTAGTCAGAGACTGACAAAGTCGGCCAATCCAGGGGAGGGAGTCCGGGAAGGAATTTGTCAACAAAATTTGTTCAAAAACCTAGGAGGTATCAAGGGAGAGATTTTTCCAAAAACGCTCAAAAACCCATATATTTATGATAAAATTTTTACCCAATTTAACTAGATTTAAACCGGATTTAACACCAATTTATGGAAAATGTCCTAATTTTGGTCAGAAAACTTAAAAAATGTGCCCCCTTTGAAAAAATCGAGTGATAGCTTTTTGCAGACCAAATGCTAAAAAGAATAAATACCAAATTTCCAAATCAAGAGGGATTTTTGGCTGATCTCCCTTTTCTCAATCTCTGCTTTAATGGTTAAATGTCAATATTAATGGTTAGCTATTTTACATTACATAAAACAAACCAAAACTTTATATATTACTATAATTGTAATGGCATTTGGTTTTGGTTTGTTTAATGTAAAGTAAAATTGCTAAATATTAATATTGCTGTCGTGAAAATATTTAATAATAACTGCTTATAAGCAAACAACATGTTAATACTAACGAGTAAGTAAACATGTTCAATATCAAATAAATGCATAAAATATATTTTTACATATAAATAAATTTGATTTTAATATGAACTAATTTAAAGTTCTTTAATTAAATACATGGTTTGATAGGGGGATCCAGGCGGCCAATCCAGGGGGATCAGGGGAGGAATTTTTTAAAAACGCCTTAAAAACCTATTTATTTGTGATGAAAACTTACCTAATTTAACTGGATTTAAACCAGATTTAGCACCAATTTAGGAAAAATTTCCAAAATATTTGCCCGCCGCCTTTGGCGCTGGCACAAATCGAGGGGATGCCCTTCCGCAAACCAAATGCTAGAGAAAATAAATGCCAAATTTTAAATTTGACTGATTTCCCTGCTCGATCCTTGATTAAATACAATTTGAATTAGGAATAATTAACATTTAAAAAACCAACAATTTGAATATAACCTGAGTTAGCAAAGTTGCCCGAATCAGAAAGGGGTTTTATCTAGTGGGGTTTTTCAGCCTCAGGGGAGAGGGTATAGAACGGCGTAAAACGTTTTAAGAAAGGAGTAAAACTGCGGAGGACACCTTTCTTTGCTATTTTTGGCAATTCAACCCGATATAACTAAATTTAGTTAATTTGACTGAATTTGAATTTAGATTTAACATTAATTTACCAAAAATAGAAGGGATAATTATTTTTTTTACTCAAAACTTAGGAATTGGGTATTTGTCAAATTTTTAATGTTAGAGTGAGGGTAATTATGGATATGAGTTATATCATACTACTGATGGATACTAACTACAACTGATATATATATATAATTACTTTTGGAGTACATATTTATGGGAAAATTATTATCAAGACAAAAAATATTTATTTATTAAACACTTATATAAATTTAATTATATAGTTTACAGTTTATATAAGAAGTCATCAGAATGTAGTCCAGCGCCTGGCAATACCAAATTTATTGTATTGCCGTTTATAATATTTGATCTGCCATTATTTGTTTTTTATAAACCAAGTACATCATAAACGGGTTTGATTGTATTAATTTCTAAGTGCTGATTAATTCTAATTCAAACTGTATATAATGATTAACAGATATTCTGTATGTATCTAAAAAAAAGTATAATTTTTATGCAATTAATTTAGATTTAAAAATAATAAACTAAAACAATTTTCAAAATAACTAAAATGCTTTTTATATAATAAAATTATAACTTTATTAAATTTGAAACTGCTAATAAAAACTAGCTAAAGCACAAGCTTGACTTTAATACTGTATAAAAATATGACTTTTTAGCCTTTTCTAATAAAATGGCCCTTTGCTAATCAATGCTTTTAAGCTAATATAATATAACTATAATTTGATTTATGATTTACTGTATTTTTATAAAAAGCAAAAAACATTTCAACTGAAAAATTTTTGAAAATTTTAATATTAAAGTAAAACTTCAAAATAAGATTTCTTGACATTATAAAAAAAATTTTAATATACAATATTTAGAGCTTTATATTGGATAAACGATTTAAATTGTTTTTAAGTTTATAAAAATTAATTTTTTATAATAAATAAATAATTTTAGCTTTAAATTGTTAATATAATTAAATATAACTTAATATTTTTAACAAGTTTAATTATTACTTTACAAACAAAAATTAAAACTTTCGAAAATTTGTTTTGGAATTTCAAACAAAAAAAATTAAATCAATTCAAATCAATATCAATATCAATTACAATCTTAAATCTTAATCTAATCTTATTTTAAACATGAAATATAATGAATAATTTGATAATTTTGGTGTTGTTGAAATCTTTTTACAGTAGTTTACAGATAAAATAGTCAAAAGAAGTTTTTATTTAAACTAAACTCTTTTTAGTATTTAAAATAATTTGTGTCTTGAGATCTTAACTTTAAGGATGCGATATTTTTAAATAAAATAAATTAAAACTTAAATACAATCGATTAATATTCTCAATTTATCTTAAATGTTAGCAAATTCTACTTTTAAATAATTACTTAATTTATGAAAACAATTTTAAAAATTACATTTTACATAAAATATAACAATTTTGTTTAATTTTTTTAAAATTATAACTTTACTTTGAGACAAACTTTGAAACAAAGTGTTAAACTTGAAAGCAAACATAAGCAGTTGAGTATCTACTCCGGATTCTTCATTCAACACATCCGCATCTCATTCATTCAAAGTGTTTTCTAAGCGAGATTTCTCTTCATTTCATTCTAATATTTATAATATAAGATATGTCTTCTATTGCAGTGTTTGTATAGTTTTGATATTTCTCTAATTAATACAAAAACGTTGTAATGTCTTTATGCTCAATGCTTTTAAAATTAGCTAGTCTAAATTGTACCCTGTAATCAAAGTATACGGAAAGCCAAATTTGTATAGATTTTGAAGTGGTATATGGATTTACCGGCGCTGACATGATTGTTTTCTTATATTATGAGAGTTACAGTATATTCAAAGTCATTACAAACTATTTGTCAATTCATAGGAAATTACTACAGTGTTACTATTGCGATGTGCATGCTTAGGGCAAAATATTTTTAATTTGTTAAATGAATAAAATTGGAAAGAAATAATTTTAATAAACTTATTGATTGACCTCATACTAATTATATGCTAATAATAAGTTAATTATAGTTTTAAGCTATTTAACTCAATAATTGTGATTAAAATTTGTTGTCCCAAACATGCAAATATTATCAATGACATCGGCACAAACAAATTGCAATACAAAAACATTCGACCTTCTTTATAATCTCTAACTGAAATTTTAAATATATTTTGACATTAATTTAAAAACTATCCCGAATAAATTATTGTCAAAATAATAAACTAAACTCAAGTAAAATAATTGTTATAAATTGCAATTCTTAAAACTTTGAGTTATTTAATACTAATATAATTAAATGATTAGAATATATGACTTGGATATAAATTCAAACGTTAAGATTTGGATTAATTAAATATGACTTTTGTAGAGCCAGTATCCGATCAGACTTTTGAAGTCAAAGTCAATATCCGATCCGTTTAAGTCTCTATTGGAAACGAAGATAAAGCCGAAGCGAAACAAATTTGCTTTGAGAGAGAGAGAGAGAGCAGGAGAGAGAGAGAGAGAGCAGGAGAGAGAGAGAGAGAGAGCAGGAGAGAGAGA
>JAQFXP010000103.1:0-47126 GCA_034693685.1 Belba bartosi | reverse complement strand
TACCCCGGGATATAAGAACATGAAGCCCAAACTCACCTTATAAGAACATGTTCTAAACTGTGAGGGTTTACGGTAATAAAATAGTTTGGTGCAAACATTTTGTCATAGCTTATAGTTTATTATAATAATATAATCAAAAATATAAATTTTTTAAAAATTAATGTTAGATCCAATTTAAATTCAAATAAGCTAACTAAATTTAGTATAACTCCGGTTTAAAACCAGTTAAATTTATTTTGATAATTATATGGGTTTTTGAGCATTAAAAAATCCTTATTTAATTTTATTCCCTCCTTCATTCCACCCTTGAATCAGCCAAGGATCTGGTAACTGTGCAATGTATTTTTAAAATTTTTGCATGCCAAATCAATTACAAAAATATTTTTAATTTTAGTATGCCAAACTTTGCATTATCTGACTAATTTAAATTAAAACTAAATTATTTAAATTGATACTTGTATAGCTAAAATATTACAAAACAAATTGTTAAAAAAATTTTATAATTTTAAAAATAATTACATTTTTGTTAATAACAATTAGATATTAAAAACATATTTTTTTATTAACAATTATATAGAAAAACATAAAAAATTACTTAATTGGCAACGAATTTGATTTAATTGCAAAAAGCAAATAAAAAAACTTTTTTTTAATAAAATGATAAAAAATTTGATTTTTAAACAAAAATCATTAAAATTCAAACAAAAAATTATTTTTTCTTCTTTTGCAGATCATTGGGATCGGACTCTTCCTCACCTTTCGGTGCCCTTTCATACGTAATATCATTCAGATAATACCAGTCCTTAGCGTCATTGCAGTCGACGTTGTATTCCCAGTCGCAGACTCTGTACTCCTGATTGAAAGCGGTCTCATTCGGACATATCATTGGTACTCTCCGGCCAAAAGTGTCGCAAATGTGAAACACCTGACAATTGAACTCCGGGTCCGCGTAATAGCCGACGGCTTTGCCCTTACAGTCGAAGTGGAAGTCGACGTCCGGTAAATCGGCCCAACGTTTCATCTAGATTGTTTTTATTTGGCAAAAAATTGTATTAATCTTTAACTTGCTTTTTTATATTGCAATTAAAAAGTTTTTTTAATGTTTGTTTAAAAATATTTTTTTGGTCATATTTTTTTTAAACAATTTGTTTTTAATTTTAAAGTTTAGGCAGTTTTGATCTTTTTGTTTGTTTACTATTTTATTTAACACAAAGTTATTTGAATAATATTTTTGATAAATAAAATATTTTACAAATTTATCAATAGATAGGTGTTGTATGAAAGTGTTAAACAAGTGTTTTTCTAAACAATTTCTATTAATATTTTAACAAATAAACTAAATTAAATTTTAATTATTTTTAAATATTTAGTCTAGTTTACATATTTCTAAAATTTGTTTAAAAAGCAAAATAAAATTTATTAAAAATGTGAACGTTGGGCTGAAAATTATTTGACCATATATAGACTAACAATTATTTTAAGAATGGATCTAGACTAATTTTTATAAATTCAAAACATAATTATATTCTAAATATTAGAACAACTTTTGTTTTAAACAATATAAATAACGTTTAAAAAAATACAAAAAAGTTTTAAACTTTTAATCTAAAACACATATATATTGTTGAAAAAACAAAATATAATATACATTCAAATTCATGTATTTTATTATTTATCAATAAATATAAAAACAAATAAACAATAGATATATAAATTGCACAAAAAATTATGCTTTTCTACAGATTTCAATCAATTGATTCGAAAGCAATTGAGAGAAGAGAGAGAGAAAAAAGTGGAAAAATGCGGAAATTTTTTTATAAACTATTTTCGTCACAAATAGAGTATAATCAAGAGAAGAAGAAAATAAATAAATAATTTTATTTATGATTTTATTCAAACATTGATTTCAGAAAGAGATGAGAATTGAAAAGAATGAGAAAAATAAATAAATAATAGAAATATATGTTTGCAATAAAAAGTAGATTAAAATACAAGTGAATGAAGAGTAAGAAGAAAATGCAAAATAAAAAAACCGTTTATTAAGAGAGAGACTGAAAAACAGACTTTTAATGACCTATTATTACCACAAAAAAACGAAAAGTTAGAAAAAAGTATAAAAAAGTTTATATAGAATTCAAAACATTATTTTTTATAACAAAAAAAATAAAAATACTTAAAAAACTTACCCGACTTAATGACTTTGAGTATACAATCGCCAGGGCTAAATATAAATTCAACAAGAATACAAAAGCGTATAAATAATAGATTATTATTGCCCACAAAACGGCTTAATAGATAAAACTTAACAAAACAAGCAAGTCTATACTTTCAATTTTGTTCGCATCTAAATCAAAAGTGTTTTTCGTGATTATTATATACATATATTTAAATATATATAATAAATATTTATCTAAATTATTATATTTTTTCTATTTTGTACAAAACAAATATCAATTTAAATAAAGATGAGCGCTAAATCACTTAAACTATTTTAAACATGCTAATAATATATTTTTAAACAAGTCAATTTAAAAATAATTTTTCGAATTTTGCTAACTTACTAGTTTAATATTTAAAATGTTTGTATTTGATAAATAAAATTTATATTTAAATATATTTTATATAATATGTTATAAAATAAATACAAAAAACAAAATTTTATAATGAATTGAAAAAACAATTTTTTTAATACCCGTTAAGCTTATGATGAGTGTAATGACAAGCGACTGATTGGCCATCTCTTACGTTACAAATATTATAAAACTATTATTACGAACAATAAAATTCAAATAAGATTTACGCAAATCGACTCTTCTGTTACAGTTTAGCCCAACCTATAAAAGAACAAAACATTTAAAGGGAGTGTTTGAGTGCAAACAAAAATTCTGATCTAAAATAAGCCGAAATATACGGTTCAAGCGATCAAATCACTCACACAATGAAGAGAAAAATGTTATAAATTTTATGACTGTTTTGACGAGTTATGTCTCGGCTTTTGATGAACTGTAAAAATGCAAAAAAAATTGAATTATAAGCATAAGAAAGCGTATTATTATTGCCTATAGTTTACACTAAATAAACGCATGCAGCACAATAAGCAAGAAGATTTTTTTATGTCATATTAATGTTAAACTAAATTTTTTTGTTTAAGCGGATCAAATAGTTTTATTTTAAGACACAATAAAAAACAAAATTTTTTCTGGTATTTGATAATTGAAGCCGAGACACACAAAAGTCAAAATATATTAAATGCAATTTTTTTTCTCTACAAACATTATGATAAAATTTTTGACCTAGTTTATAATTTGCATTAATAATAATTTTTTTTTTCATTAAAAGTGATGAAAAATTGAAGAAATTATTAAAATATTTATTTTTAAATAAGAAGTACTTTTTTGTTCAATTATCCAATTAATCAAAAAATAATTTTCAATTAAAATAGTTATTAGTTTTTTGAAAATACTAGTAATTATTTATTTTTTTATGTATTGAAAAATATTAGTAATTATTTATTAAATTTTTTTATTTATTACAAATAAATAATCAATTTTTTTATTATTTGATTGAATTTATGATAATTTCCAAAAAAACACTTATTTTATACACAAAAAAAAGTCTAAACTTTTATATCTATCTATTGAACACATATTAAAATAACAAATATTTTTAACAATAATTTTTACATTAATTTCTATTCCAATCACAAGAAGAGCCAAAATCCCCAATAAATAAAAGATTAGAAAAAAAATTACTCAAAATTTGTTTTCATTTAAAGTCATCCCATTTTCAACGGTTTTGATGACTTAATAATAGAATAAATATTTAACAATAAGAAGAATAGAAATGTATTTTTCAAAAAAAAAATAATAATAATAATAATATACGCATTTGCCTTTTAATAGGCTTTTTAAAGGTGTGACTTATATACAAAAATAAGATATTTATGTGTTTTCTCGCTATACTATATCATACTTATTGTGGTTTAACTGTACGTATAGTACAGTATATTCACGATATTTAGGCCGAAAAGTGATTTAAAATAGCGATTTCATACAAAAGCAGTTCATTATTATTATTAAAAAAATTATATTAAATTGGTTTTATTGAAATTATGAATTCGTTTTCGGTTTAAATGTACATCAGTTTTAATAATAAGTATTTTTTATATTAATAACTTATAAAAATATATGATAAGTAAAAAAAGTTTAAATTATATTTAAAAAATAAAAATTGTTTGAAATATCACGAAATGAAGAGAAGTTTTTATGTATTAAATAATATTAAATATGAAGTCATTATAAACGCGAATAAGAGTTTGTTTTGAAGTTTAAAAATATAGAAAAAAAATTATTTTTATTATTAATATATGTTTTCAAAAGTGCTATAAATTTTTGCTTTAAAATACAAAAATAAAAATTAAATAAAAATCTCATAAATAAGAATTAAAAAATAAATCGGATAGATAAATTTATTTTTATTAACATGCTTACTCACAGTTGTCATCGAAAATAGCTAATAAAACAATTAATTGGTTTAAAACAAAAAATTTATTACATATTTGTGAAACAATTATTTGATTTTTTAAGCTATAAATTAGTTTAATATAAAAATCTAAAAACAAATTGTTCTCAAATGACATCATTAGAGATGTTTTCCAAACTTTTAATTCAAATTTGTTTTTATCGATCGCTTCGGAAATAATTGTTTCCAAACATATAATTAACAAAAAAAACTTATTTTTACTAAACAATAGCAAACAATAAAATTGTGATTTATTTTTCTAAAAATAATTACCAAGCAGACACTTGTTGAAAATTTATTTGTTTATTCTAGTTTATTTGTCTCGGATTAAAAACTCAAATATAGTTTTAATTATAGATTTGTTTAAAATCAAAAAATAGATTTGAAATTTAGAAAATTGATTAAAACAAATAAATTCTATTTGTTTAGAAAAATTAATTTTAGCAACTAACATGTTAGATTGAAAAAAATAATATAACACTATATTATGTTTTGCAATTTTTATATACTACATATTACATGCTTGAATTTTAGATTTATTAATTAATTTTTTTATAAAAGTAAATTAATCTAAAATAAAAATCAATTATAAAATAATATATTATTTTACAAAACTGTAATAAAACAATTGTTTACTTTTTAAGCATATATATAGCATTAGATTATAAATCAACTTGGTCTCTCAAATATATTAATCTCTATAATAATTAATTTATAATAAAAAATTTTTATTTATAAATATATTATTATTTTGGATTAAATTATATAAAATATTTAAACAGAAATTGTACTAAAGTTTCGTAACTAAATAAAGATTAACAAAATAATTAATTCCAAACTTTATTTAAACTATACGTGTTTATTTTTAATTACTAATAATTTAAGCTTAAAAATGTAAATGATTTTAATTTTCATAATGAGTCATTAATTTAGCATTTTATTGTGTATTTATAATTTTTAATATTCACATAAGCATCATAATATTTTGGCAAGGATAAATGTTTTGATATTAATAAATTCAAAAAACTAGATTACATTAACAATTATACTTTAATTTATTCAGCAATTACTGCTTAAACTATAAAAGTGTTAAAAATCTTATTTATATATATTTTTATTCTAATCGGAGCTACTGTTCAAACAGTAAATTATTTATTTAAAAAATGTTTTCTTAAATATATGGAAAAAGATCTCACATTTGATATATATTTTTCGGTTCAAAACATTTTAAAAAAGTTTTCAAACATTATTAAAAAATTGTTAAATAAATAAAAGTGATTCAAAATTCAGACCACATTTAAGAAAACAATTAAAAAACAAAATTCATGTTTTAAGCAAAAAAAATAATAGAAATATTTTATTCTTATCAGGCATAAATCTAAGTTTAAATTTTTAGGTACATTACTCTTTGCGTAGTCTTATGTTTATCTGATTTAAACAAAATTTTTATATTAAAACAAAACAAAAATTTCTTTAAATTGCATCATTTTTGCCTCATTTAGAGAAAAAACTAAAAATTTATTTTAAGAAAATTTTAGGAAAAAATTATTTTTACTCAAAAAACGTGTATTACATAAAATAACGGCTATATTATTGGCCATTGAAAGCCATAATTAATGGTCTAAACAAAAGTGAACAATAGATCTAATCCGTGATAATCCAATTTTAATATCTCTATTCATTCATTAAAACATAACTTAATATATATTATAAGCCATATATATATAGATTAGGTATATATATATATAAACTTTACTATAAACTATAGACAAAAAGTTATATATATATATATACGTATACGTATGGTATATACTGTAACTTAATATATAATATAAGTTACATATACTATATATACAGTACTATAACTCAAGACTAGTAGCGGTTTTGTGGCTAATGTCAGAAAAAAAATCTTCGTTTTTGTTACTACTCTTACATAACATAATATTTTGGAAAAGTTTTTATTTAAAAATAAATTTAGCCTAAAATAAGTGTTGATTCGATCAGCAAAATAAAAACGTCATTAAAATTAATTACAATTTTAAATATAAATTTGTATTATATTTGAAACATAAAAAACATTTTCTTCATTCGTGAAGTAATTTACGTTTTTTTTCTTCACTTAATGATTAGTTTTTAATATGTTTTGAAAATTTTGTTTTACTTTCACTTTATCTTACGCTCAGTTATCAATAGATGTTTTTAAATAAATTATTATATTAATAGTAAAAGTAATGTTTAAAAAATATTTCTTTTGTATTCAAACAAAAGTTAATTTTTATATTTAAATGTAATTTCGGATCTTCTGCTGAATATTATATATTAATACAAAATAAAAACAAATTTTCAAAAAAAATTGATTCAATCAGTCATTCAAATCAAAAATACAAAATAAAAAAAATTAAAGCGAATAATAGGAATACAAAAAAATACTTTTGATTTAAAATTTTGATAAAAAAGATCTAAACAATTGATAAATAGAAAACAAAAACTTAATTCGCATTCGCATTATGACTACTAGTTTCTATACCTATGTATAAAAATTAGGGCTATTTTTGTGAACCACTTTAATTGTGTAAAACAATTATCAAATTATTAAAAGCAAATACAGTATTGAAAACTTGAAAATAGAAAAAACCGATTAATTTGATTCAATTAAACCAAACAAAAGAAATTATAAATTCAAAACTACAGTCGACGTCAAAATTAGCTAGCCAAAAGTGACTAGTACAATCTCACTCGACTTATAACAAATTGTATCTAGTTATAATAAACAAATAGTAAAAACACTAATTGTGATTATTGACGGAGTTAGATTGTACAGTACCACCTTAAAATGTCTAATTACTTTTGATTTATACTATAGTATAAAAATTAACTCAAAAATATATTAATATTAAACAGTGTTTCAAAAAAATGCTTTCGAAAACTTATAATTAGATTTAGAAAAATAAAAATGTTTTTGATTTTAAAAAGCCATAAATGAATGACTCGGAAGCGAATATCTTAATTGAATTCTGGCTTTTATACCAAAACTCTCTTTACTATACTATAGGATAAAAAATCAAATGATTTGATATTTAAGATAAGAAGTCAATCAATCATTTGATTTGCAATTCGAGATCAGATTTATTGTTTGTATTGCAAATAGTTGTAAAATCCCTGTCATTGCATAAAATGCTATTTTTATTATTTATATAATATGTTATAAATCATAATAAGAAAAATATTTTTTTTCAAAAATATAATTATTTTTTTTTTGTTTAAATCAGATATTAAGTGATTAATCATTTTTGCTTAAAAGCGGTTTAAATGATATCAATATTTTTGATGTATTTTAATAATTGTAAAAAAAGATTTAAACAAAAAAATTAATGAATAAAAACTAAAACAAAACATCCGAACAATACTAAAAATAAATTTTTAATTTCGAAAAAACAAAATTTTTAGCGATTTATATACATAACAGAAAAACAAATACGAAATCTGTTGTTAGATCTAAACAAATAGTTTTGATTAAACAAAAAACACGACTTAAACCTATAAATAGTATATATAATGTACTTATTCTTTATATAATTGTCTTAAGTCATCATTTAGTCAAATGCACTGTTAATAGTCATTCATTAACTCATTTAAAAGTTGCTTTTTCTTGCTTTTTATGTCTAAACATAAATTATTTTTTTTAATAGTATTAAATTGTTTTGTCATTTAGTGCACTTCAATGAGAGGCCAAATATTTTAAGCGCTTTTTATGCACATTTGAAAGGTTAAAAGAACATGTTAATTTTAAGTTAAACTTTTACAACGCCTTTAGCTTTTATATATTATTTAGAATTATTTATTTTATCTAGTTAGTTTTAAATTATTAAATTTTTATTTAAATTATGCAGCTAAATGTAGCAATGTTAAATACTAAATGTATTTATTACTACTTATAATCCAACTTATTACCATAGCTATTTATCAATAAAGTTGATCTATTTATTACTAATTTAAAATATATTACCCAATTTTATAAAAATGTGACATGAACATAAAGATTTAAGATAATCATTCTAAGTTTAACATCAAAACGCTTTAAATATTTTATAAAAACAAAAGTTATTATTATATACTACGTATTATATTCTAACTTTTGTTTTTATATCATACTAAATATAATATTAGCTAGACTTAATTTATTTACTGTGATCAATTTGCAATATTATATATTAATAAAAATAATTATCTAGCTGTTTTTAAATATATAAATATTTTTAGGCCAATGTTTTTGCAAACATTTGTTATTAAAACACGAATTATGTTTATTATTATTTTTATGATTATATTAATATAAAATTTTTAACTAAAGTTTTGATTTTAAAATATGTTTTGACTTTAGGCTATTGCATGAAATACAAGAAATTATTTGGAATATCGTTCCGAATATTTAATTTAATTATTTATTTATTAATATTTTTAAAATTTAAAATATGGCATAAATTTTAACTAACTTTTATTTTTCAGCACTTTTTCCGTAATATTTCAAAACATTTTTTACTAATTTTATTCAAAATTTGCAAAAAAGAATTATTTGAAAACAAATAAAAAATTAATACTTTTTTCAAAAATTAAATATTACTTAAAACCCAAATAAATGAATAAAAAGAAGAATTAGTGGTTTAACAAAATTATTGATTCATTAGTTTTAAATACATTTTTTGCAATATATTTCTTAAGAATTATTTAATACAATAATAATTATTATTTTATTGTTAAATAAATTATTGAATTATTTTTCGGTCAAATATTTAGTGATTTCTTACAAATTGTTTAATAAAATTGTGAAATAAATTATGCAAGTTAATAAAAACAAAAATTAATTATATTAATAATTAGGAGCAAGGCATAAATAATTTATACAAAACTAATAATTATTTAAAAAAATTTCAAACAAATAATTTTTACAGACCTTTAAAATTAAAATTTGATAAAAATTTCAACAAAAAGGGGAATTAAATCCCTTTTAACTGATGATAAAAATTTAAATACAATTCACACCAAAACAAAAGTTAAAAAACTTTTCCAATTAATTGCTTAAAACAATTCTTAAGTCAAAATCAATAATTTTTATGAAAATAAAAAGTTTTAAGAAAAGCAAATATTAAATACAATTTGAAAAAAGACTTGAAATCAAGAAAAAATTAATAAATAATTTGCTTTTTTATATATATTGAGATGAGTTTGTAATTCATATAAAACTCTCCTTTTATTTCGATTTACGCCAATTGAGTGCTTCGGAGACGAGAAACCAATTACTGACGTCAGGACTCAATCTTCAGTCAGAATGCGGTCAACACTCGGCTCTAAAACCAGACCTGAATTGCATCGAAAATATGAATATCTCTTCTCTTTCTAGTTATACAGTATTAGACTTTCTTATTGTTCTCTCCCCCCTCTCTTGCTCTTTTTCTCCTGCTCTCTCTCTCTCACACATCTGCTCTCTCTCTCTCTCTCTCTCTCTCGATCTCTCTCTCTCTCTCTCTCTGTTATTTACAAATATATTTTCCATTATATGTTTTAGTTTTATATAATTTAATAAATAGGTTATCAAATGATTTGTTAATAAAAATAATTTGATTGGAAACTCATTAGCAAACTGTTTATATGTCTTTGCTTATGCCTATGTCTGGCTTTTATACTGTTTATTAGTATTTGTATTGAATATTGCATTAAATTTGGATATTTTGAAATAGGTGTAAGAGGGAAGGAAGGGGGGAGAGAGAGAGAACAGGAGAGAGAAGGTATTAAATACTTTTTAGGAAACAAGTCCTCCTGGCAGTTTTGGCAGTTTTGGCTGTTTGTGCAGTTTAGCTGTTCTAGCTGTTTTAGTTGTATCTAAAGTAATTGAAACCGTGAAACATAAATCAATTTGAATATTTGCAATTTGCAAAAGTAATGCCTCTTTTTCTGCTTATATTAATAATTAATTAGTTTTATGTGCGAATAGTAATACAAATCAGTAAAAAGGGAAATAATTTGAATAACTATTGCGAGAAATGTACGCAAATATCAATTGATTTAAAAATTCAATCCAGAATTCAATTCGAAATCTCGATTTAATCGAAAACATTAATTGAAAAACAAATTTTATGATTATTTCGAAAAGCGGCATAACTTTTAAATCCAAGTCTTGTGTGTGTTATGCCTTCTCTTGTTAAGTCATCAAAATTTGCATTCGAGTGGCCCTTAAGTTAATCTCTCATAAAATTACTGAACATTTTAACATTTTTTTCTTTGAATTACTTCTTGAGGTTAGTTCAAGAATAACAGTGTTTTACCCAATGGCTGTTGATTTTTAGTATATTGTTAATTAATTTTTTTCACTACACTCTTCACTCATTTTTGTTGAAGTTTTTTGTGTTAATAATAAAATTGATGTTTTGTTACTGAGAATTGATTGGGAAGTTTTGGCTCATTTTTTTCAATTTTATTCGTTTAAATCGCGACTGGATATCAAATGTTAAGATTTTTTTATTAGAAACAAATATTTAGTAAATATTTATTTAAAAATTCAAAATAATCAATAGTATAGGTAATGTTGGGCAAGGATATAAAACAAAAATTAATTACCTAGCCAACATTTGCAAATCACATGAACATACACCGAGATTATGTGACTTAAATTTTAATTTTAGTCTTGTTTCAAACTAAATTTCATTTATCGTTTTATGAACATGTTTGTAATAAATAAAATTTTGACAAATTATTTTAAAAAACCAAATTATAATAGAAAACAGTTATTATTTTTGATTAATTGTTTTGACTTTAATAAAACCAATAAGTTTTGCACATATTAAAAAACAAAGTTAAAAGAGAAAGTTGCAAAAATAAGCAATTTTGATATAAAACGATTAAAAAGTTATTAAAATTATTTTTTAAAAAATAATAACGTTTATACTTGTAATACATAAATTAATAAAATTAATAAAAACTCAATAATTAATTAACAAACAAAATAAAAACTCCTGCGTTTTGGTGGCATATATTCGTGAAGAGCAAACAAATACTTTATGTGATTATAATTGGCTTTTTTGCTAATTAAAAAAATAATTAAATAATTCAAAGCTAAACTGTTTTATAAATCTATTGATCAATTGTTTGCAACAATTTATATGAATTCTGATATACCCTCACTATCTCGACATATAATCCGAAAGTCATACTCAAATGACGACATAAGTTAGTTATATTAATCGCTTCGATGACCATTCAAATTGAAATCAATTTAAATTGAATTTTTAATTTTGCATAAATTAAGCTTACGAAATTCTTTTTTTTTGTAATAGAATAATGCATTTTTTAAATTTAAAATAATTATCATGTTATTTATTTTATTTTAATTTTTTAAAAACTAAAAAGCAAAAATAAAATCAATTTGAAGCGTAATATATTTTGCATAAATATTTGTATTATACAGTATTATCAAATTAAGTAAAAATTTATATAAAAAATAAAATAAAATGTAACACCAAGCAAGCATCTAATTTGCACACTAATTTAACATGACATGTTTACTTTTAATAAATGTAATTTTAAAACTAGTTTTAGTAATTAGCCAAAAATATGTACTAATAATGTATTTAAAGGTAAAAATTGCAAAAATATTTCGATAAATAACTAATAAATAAAAATTATTATTAATAACTGATCGGCAAGTTTTTAGACAAGTAAAACACATAAACCCAACAAGCGTATAAATTTCAAAAAAGTTCAACAAAGTTATCAATACTAATCATAAATGGCACTTAAGTTTTTATTCTTATAATAAAAAAATTAAAACAAATATTTATGATTTATAGCTATCATTCAATCGATTAAATGATATTTAGGATCAATGGTTCGATAGTCAGTATCTATGAGTACTGAAGGACACGTCGAAACAAATTTGTATAATATTTCGATTAAATCGCAGTTTTTCTCTAAAATAAAGTATAAAAAACTAAATTCATGAACAATACGGCCCCTCCCAGGCTACATGTGCACGGGAACATTCATTTGTGCAACTGGAATATGCAATTATCAATAATGCTTTGCCTGTATAGTAATTATCAAATTATTTTATAATTGCTTTTAATTTTTGTCTTAAATCAGTTGAAAACTATTAAATAAATATATTATTAAATATTATATAATATAGAAAACTCTTAACAGTACTCTTGTATAACGTTTGTTAGCATAAATTCAAGTTTATATTAAAATTGTTTATTTTTTTTCGCTTTATTTTTTTCATTATAGGACTTTGAAAATAAATTGCAAAATATATTCTCAAATTGAGTTTATAATATAGTTCTAGTATTCAATTAAATTTGTGTATAATTTATTTCAAATGCTTCGGAATTTTATTCTCAATATTTAACTCAACATAAAAAATGAACAGTTTTTCTGCTTTATATGACTTATATAGGATTTATTGAATTTATTTCAGCAAAAAATTAATCAGAAATTTGTTTCAATAAATTTTGCTCTGACTGTGAAAATCAGAGCTAACTTACAAAAAAAAATTCTTTTATTAAATCCAAACATAAATCTTAACATTTATTCTAAATTAGTTTATCCGAGAGGTTTGTAACGCAAAAAAATCCTAAAAATTCATTAGAAATATATAAACATTTTTGCACTCATTTCGAAAGCACAACAAAAACTTTTAGATCTCATTACATAAATACGAAAAAACAAACTAAAAAACAATATTTTAATTTTGTGCAAAAAAATAACAATAAAAAATAAATAATTTATTAAAATAAAATAAAACAGAAACAAATTCATAAATAAAAATGAACTTAATTAATTTGGCAGTACTATTATTAAACAGAAGAGATTATTATCATGTTATGCGTATGTAATATATAAGACTTGTTTTTGTAAAATAAATTTCAATCTATTAACTAATTTCACTTCCAATTTAAATGAGAAGCAGAAACAGAAGTATTTTATGTTTAATAATAAGGCGTTTTGTGTTCGCAGGCTATTAATGCTCGTAAAAGGAGGAGTTGTATCGAATTTATCATTATTTAAATTTTTTATGCCTTGCTAATGGATACGTCTGTACTTTATTTTTAAAACTATAAATAATACTATAAATCTATATTGGAATTAATGTATTTTTATTTAGCTGGGCCTCTGTCTGTGTAGAAATAAACCGTTATATATTTTTTTTTAATTAATTCTAAATATTACCATATTTAGATATTTTTGAATTTTTGATTTGTTATTTTTTTTATTTCAAAATAATAGTTAATTAAAGTTTGGTTTAATTTTGTACATTTTGTTTGTTTTGTACAATTTGTGTACTATTTTTCAAAATATTAAAAGAAATTTTATGATTTGATTTAAATTAATTTTTGATTTGACTTAATTTGAAAGCTTTGCCTTTAAGTCATAAAAGTGTCAAAAAGCAAATTTAGCAATTCTCTCTCTCTCTCTCTCTCTCTCTCTCTCTCTCTCTCTCTCTCTCTCTCTCTAAATGAAAAAAAATTTATTTTATATAAAAACCGATTATAAAAACGTTTTCTTAAAACATATATTTAGTTTAGAAATTTTGATATTTTTCTCGCCATAAATATTATCTTCATTAAGAAATTAATGATCATTTCCTAATTCCAAATACACTTTATTTTCTTCATTAATATATTTTGATTTAATTTTTATACAAAATTAAATTAAAACCAAATGATAGAAAATTTATTCAAACATAAAAGTGATATCAGTATTGAAACCCAGATTTTTCTAAAACTTATCGTTAAAACTAATCAAAAAAAGAGAATAAATTTTTTTAAATTTAATAATTTATATTTTAGAAAATAAAGTTCCGGTGAAAGTAACTAAAATAAATTTAATTTTAAGAAAGTAAATCAAAAGGTCTTTAAATTTGCATAAAAATTTAAAACCTATTAACAAATTGCAAAAACTATGAAAAGTGAGAGAAAAATATAGTTTAAAAATAATAACAACTTCTGAGAGGATTGTCATTAAGTTAATGTATTTGTTGCCACAACTTAAGCAGTGCTACCCTAAACAAAACAACAATTATTTACTTTATTATTATATTTATTCAAAAATTTAAACACTTTTATATTGTTTTGAAAATTTACTGCAATTCTTCTCTAAATATAATTAGTAAAGAAACCTATGATTTGTGAATGAGTTATGATTTCAAACAGTAAGAACTCAGTCAAACATTCAAATTATATTTTAGTAAAAGCATTACTTAAGACACTTTTATAAATGTATTTCACAATCTGTGTTAAAATTAACTTCTTTTTCATTAAAATTTCGCATTTTTGCAAATTTAATGAGCTGATATTATAAAGTTTAAATTTGACATTTGCATAATTTGTTAGTTTATATTTAAATTTTTTTTCTCAATTAATGTCAATTGATTGTCAAATGATAAATAAATGTAAAATTGCGTGTTTATTACTCTAAGTAAATTGAATGAACTTAACTTGCTAAATATATTATTAGACTATTAGAACTATTGTAACTTAATATAGTTTTTATTTTAATTTTTTTTCAATTCAATACATTTTATACTCTATATACAGTAGTATTGTTTATGTAATTCTATTTCACGAAAACAGTTAATTTATTTTCATTATATTTCTTAATACAATTGCAATAATATATTAGAAAATATAAATAATATTTATGCATGTTATTATAATACAGGTGTAACTTATTTATTTTTATTGAAATTCCAATTGTCCGGGGATTGGTTCTGACACAAAAAAAATTATTGCAAAAAATCCATTATATATTTAGATAATTATAACTTACAATTTTTGTTTTCTATTTAGTGATTAAAAACATATATTTATATTATATTTATATATTATAATAAATTAAAAAACGGATGAAAACTGTGTGTAAAGAATGGGTGAAATTTGTACAGCAATTAGAAATTTGTGACTTAAGGCAGTGTTCAAACAAAGTTGAGAAATAATCAAATGTTTTAAAATTGTAGCTAGGCTGAAAATTAATGAAAATACTATTTTCTTTATTGCAATCCATTAGAGAAGCTCTCAAACCATTAGTTTCTTTTTATGTAATCTTTTATTTGTAGTAAAATTTAATATTTTTTTCTTAAATTAATTTCTCTCAACAGAAGAATAAAAGACAAAAACTGTTTTAGTTTTCATATAATCTGTTTTAATGTTAACGATAGAGAGCGAGAATATAAATGTTGAAACAGATATCTCACAAACATTCGGAGAGTTTTATTGATAAAGACTGAGCACTGTATCAAAAGATTTGTTGTTTTGTGTTCTAAAAAACTAAATTCTAATGATACTAATTCATCATTTAGAGTATTAACTCGTTTTTCATTTTATTTGTTACTCCAGTTGTGGTCTTCACTCGAATCCAAATCACTCATTAAATAACATTGAGTCGAGGGGTAAGAGAGAGAAGGAATAGAAAAAATTTTGAAAAAATTTTGAAATAAATTTTAAAAAATAAGCAAACATTTAATGTGCGAAAAAAGTTGCAAAGCGTATGAAAGGCAATATTGAAGGCAATACACAGCGGGTCGATCAAGATAATGGTTGTGCAGAAAAGGGTACACATTATACACTAATACAGTTCTACAGTTTGATAGAGCAGGAGAGGGAGAGGGAGAGAGAGAGAGCACATGCATAGGCATAGACAGAAACTGTGTTTAATACGTGTGTTTGTGATGCACTTCACGGTTTATAGCGCACACATGTCTTGCGGGCCAGCAATTCGAGTCCCGCGCGCCTGGGTCACAGTTACTGACGAGGGGAGAGGGAGAGGGAGGCAGACGAGAGAGCAGGAGAGAGAGAGAGAGAGACTTAAAGAGATAGATTCGAAAAGTGAATGATTAGAATCTATAGCTTAAGAGAATGTCGTATACTATCGAAGCAAAGAGTGGCTGAGAGCCAGAGCGAGAGCACAGTGGCTGCAGCAGTCGTTCAGTTGCACCCATGAATCGTTCGGTGCATTAATTGTGAGTTCCAACAGGTTTTGCCAAAACACAAATGGGTTCGACATCGCCAACAGTAATCACTACTTCTTTTTTTCGACTTCTCGCGTAATAAACCATTTGTGCGATTCGTTCACTTCAATCGTATGTGCCTTCGAGTCGACACTTCAGAACCAAAGGGCTCTAAAAATTGTTTCAACGATATCTCAAAACATTTTAAACAGTTATGTAGATATAATTGCTCTGTTTTTAATATATTCTTCACTCCTATTATAGGCAATAATCAAACGCCTATTAAATCGCTTGTAGTCTTAAGAAGTTTTTTTTGAGGTTTTGTTTCTTTTTCTCTTCGTTTGTTTGGTTTTTATTTTTTATATTTTATTTGTGTTTTTGTCAAAAATTATTAACCGTTTTATTTAACTATATTTTGTGTTTTGTATTTGTAATTATATATGTTTTTTGAAAAGTTATATATTTTGGAAATATTCTGACATGCAAAATATAGTAATATAAATATATTTTAACACCATGAATATGTAAAATTAATCTCTTCTATAAGATTTTGCATATTATCTGTGTATTTACGGTTAAATAGTAAAGGTGAAATTTGCAAATTGTTTTATATATTGTTAAAAAACATTTTATGCAATAGTGTTGAACATATAAATTGACGACAACTAAACAATTGATTGACTGCAGTAATTAAAATTAAATAAATTTGGAAATAATTGCTAATTGAAAGTGCATTTTGAATATTCATAACTGAATTATTGCAATGAATATTAAAAGTGATAACAACAGCAATGACAGGCAGTGTAGCAATTGTGGGACAACGAGCACACCGTTATGGCGCAAATATGGATCATGCCATTTTCTCTGTAATGTTCAATACATTGTCTCATTTCTCTATCAAATATTTAATCGAAACAAGAATTGTGTTTTGAATTAGAAAATAATAGAAAATAAATTTCAGGTAATGCTTGTGGACTATACTATCGCGTAAACGGTGACCACAGACCACATGTTAGTAAAATATCTCGCGTCTCAACGCTTCGTAAAAGTTTTCTTCATTGCGCCAATTGTGGCACTAATAAGGTTTGAATTCAATATTTTTTAACTAATTAGCTAGCTAAAAAGTTAACATTCCCACCAAGTCTATCTTCTCACATATATCAATTTTATGTGATTATTAAGATTTTTATATATAAAATATCAATAGGAGAGCACATCCCTGTCCGCAACCCCTAAAGACTTATGTCATTAGATCTCCGGTTAATGCTTTGGCACAAATAGTTTAATAACTATTACGATATTTAGCTATTTATACACATTTAATGACAGACTCACTTTTAAAACTTAATTATTACCCTGATAAGCAACTATAGCAATTGTAGACAATTAAATTCAAAACAAAACAAAACAAAAAGTAAAATAAAATAAATTCTTGTATGATACTCGAAATATAAATTTGCAAAGACAACAATGTGGCGAAGAGATGCTGGAGGAGTGCACGTCTGCAACGCTTGCGGTCTTTTCTTTCGCATCAATGGTTTCAACAGGTAATCCGTCTCTATTTCTATCTATTAGTCTATTTTTAACAATTGGTTTCTTAAATTTTTGAGGTTTTTTCAAATATATAACTTTTTTGTTCTTCACTCCATAATTATATTCCACACTCAAGAGCGCCCGAAAGTGTGATTTTTGTTGTTTTTCTATTTTTTGTTTTTATGTTTTTGTGTTTTTGTTAGACATGGGAAGAGATGGATTTGAAAATAATTGCTATTTAATGTTTTTTAATTGTTATTTGGAGAAAAAGGGTTATTAGTTATAAATTTTAATATTTTTTCCATTTATTTGCATTAAATTTTCAATCTTATTTTTTGGAATTAGATTAATCTAGTAAAGAAAAAAAATATACAAATTCTATTCAATTTCACGTAATCTGATTTTTTTTCTAAATAAAATTAAATAATTCGCTAATAATTCATTAACAGCTTTAGAATGAGTGATGATTTTGTGCTGAATTTCTGATACGTTCTCTCAATAACTCTTTATTACTGTTTTTCTAATTTATAAGTTATAACAAAAATGCTTTAAAACAAAGTAGTTATTAAACTTCTAATGAATATAATAGCAAAAAACACTTAAACAGTTTGCGATGTTTTAGATTTAAATCAATTTAAATGCAATCAATCAAACGAATGACGTTTGGGTTAAACATTGGGCTCTTATCTAATCAAATTGAAATCAATTGATATTATCTTCTAATTGATAGACCGGTGTCTATGCGAAGAGACGTAATCCGAACGCGAAAGCGAAGAGAAAAGGATTTACTCCAATCACAACACGAAGAGTCACTGAGTCTGAACCCGAGTCTCGACTTGTCATCAATAGAGTTGTCGTCCATTGGTTCGGAAACGGCGGTCAAACTCGAGTCGGACGCGGATCTGACCCCTCCCTCGTCGTCGCTCTCGTCCGCCTCCACCTCATCGAACGAGTCGTGTAATTCATACAACTATTCGGATCAGACGCCCAATCAGTGGACACAACACGACGTAAATCCGTTAACATATATATTCACTGAGTCTATGGATTACTATAATCCGGAACATACGGCCATTAGTTGAGGACTGCGTTTCGTAAATAAATTTGAGTAAAAATTTTTGTTTTTTATATCAAATTTAATATTAAATATATTTTTTGTTTAATTTTTTTTTATTATACTCGGAATCTCAGTTTTAATCTCAGCTTTAATGCTAAGAATATATATTATATTTGTTTTATTGATTAAGTTTTTAGTCATTATTATTATTTTTATTATTATTATTATTTTAAAATGTTGAAATTTTACAAATATTATATCAATACAAATCGCGGTTTATATATATAAATATTTTAAATATATTTAAAAATAGTATTTTCTATAGATAATTAAAAATATATTTTTTATAGTTATTTAAAAATAATATTTTTTACTGATATTTAAAAATATTTTATCATTTTTTTATCACAAATCTGTCCCTCTATTCACATAACTTTTATCTAAGAGATACATAGATATAAATATATATATAAATACATTTAAACATATTTAAAAATACAAATTATTCAAATAAAAAATTGCTCAAATTAGTAAGATAGTTAGTTAAAAAAATAAACTTAATAAGACACAATTTGTTAGACATAAAAACATATTGATTAAATGTCTAATTTGCAACAAGAAAAACACAAAGTTAATTAAATATTAGCATTCAATTCTATTGCTAACATAAACAATTTATTTTTAAGCATAACTATCTAATAAATCAATGATTATATTGTTTGTTGTGATTATTAATATATATAAAAAAGTGTATTTTGTAATGAATTAGATTATATTAGAGATTAGGCTTTTTTCTGCTCCATTTGTAATTAATTGTTCGAATAAATTGTTAAAAGTTTTGCAAACAATATATGATTAACAGGTAATAAATAAATACAAACCTATATTCAGTTAAGCCTTAGTCTAAAGAAATTTCAAAGTTTGTTGTAATATAAAAAATGATAAATTGATGTCCAGTCGCTCTCAAGGCTTAGCTATTATCATACAATTGATACAAACAATGTGTTTGCCTTCAAAATCAGTTTAAATGGCAATGAATCGATTAAATTGTTATGAAAACAAAACAAAATAAGTGTTAATAATAGTGCTGAATACGCTTGTTAAGAAAAGAGTAAAACACGAATAAACAGTTTGGAAAACATAAATCTTTGAAAAAAGTATCGAAAGAATCAAAAAACAGATAAAACAAACAGATATTCACAAAGTTTTAGCTGATTTGTTGTAAAGTTTTTTTTAAACATAACCAATAATTTCTGTCCGGTCTCTCTCTCATTCACTCACAAAACTTCATTACAAAGAAGATGAGAGAACTTACGAATTATTTGTCATTAAATCTGAGCTTTATTTTTGTATGCATTTTGTTTTTAAATTTAATAAAATTTAGACAAACTTTTGCTGAACAGAATGTGTCGATAATTAATTCCGAAAGTATTTCAAAATCCAATAACTATTTTGCGCTAAATTTGTTGAAAGAGCTCTTCGATGAGACCGAGAATGTATTGATCAGTGCCTTCAGTATTACCACTGTTTTGAATATGTTATACATCGGCGCAAAGGATAGAACAGCTGAAGAACTAGAGAATGTGTTGGGCTTACGGTCACTCAATCTGACTAAAGAGCAAATCGGCCGACAATACAGACAACTGTTGATGGATTTGGAGAATTCGAGTGGAAGTGAATTGATTTCAGCCAATCGTTTGGTCGCTCAGACGAGAAATCCGATTCTCAAACAATACGAAAACCAATTAAGAGATTACTTCAATTCAAGTATACAAACAATGGACTTCCTATTCAAAAGTGGTGAAGCGGTCCAAGAGATCAACAATTGGGTATCGAATGGCACTAAAGGCAAGATCGAGAAGTTGTTGGACGAGCCGTTGAGCCCATTAAGTGTATTAGTTCTTCTCAATGCTGTCTACTTTAAGGTGAGTTTAAAAAAGGCTAATATTTTTAATTTTGATTTTAACTGAAATTATATTAAATTATAACATAAGAACATAAGATCAAAGCAATTATTAATTAGAAAACTTTTTCTCCTGGGCTATCGTCTACGAAGAAAAACGATTTGATTTGATTTTAAATATAAATTTAGATTTAGATATAGATCTTAATTAGAGCTTATTAAATATTACTTAATCCGTATTAGCGCCTAAACGTCTATACATGAAATATCTATATATTTAATAAATTTTTATGATTTTCTCATAACTTCCTTTTGATAGACCCGAACATAATTTACTGCAAAAGTAGTTTTTTTGCTTTAAAAACTGTAACAGAAATTATTTGTTCGAACTAACAGTTGGAGTTATCTCTACATAAAATCATTTATCATTCGATAGTTTTTTGTCTGCTTTTGAAGTTGGGTTCGAAATAATAATGATTAAGCATTAGAAACGGCTTTTTTGATAACGAGAAGCAGCAAAACGTAAAAAAGAAGTTTGAAAGAATAATTTTGTTGTTTTTTTAATTTATTACCCAATGCTCTCGACACCGCTTTAGGGCCAATGGAGAGAACGGTTTTTAAAATGGGCCACAAAGGAGGAAGATTTTCATAGTTTAAATAAAGTAGTCAAAGTGTCCCAGATGAAACTATCCAATCAATTCAATTATACGACCGTTCGACAGCTCAATGCCAGTCAACTAATTGAGTTACCGTACACTGACTCGAGCACTGGCACAGCCGACCCGAACGCCACGAACCCTATGAACGCCCTTTCGATGTATGTCTTACTGCCGAACAATTCCGCAGACATTAGATCGATATCAGATAAACTGACGGTTAGTCTGTTTGATGAAGCGATCGCTAACCTAAGTGTGACGACTGTGCGTTTGGTGTTACCCAAGTTTAAGATATCGGCCGGATATGCGCTCAAGAATAGCTTACAGGCGCTCGGCCTACGCCAGGCCTTCACTTACAAGTCAGACCTGTCCGCCATTGACGGAACCAATTATTTGCATATTTCGGATGTCTATCACAAAGTGATTTGTGATGTCGATGAAGAGGGCACTGAAGCGACGGCCGGCACTGGTCTGGTCGCTTCCACCCGAGGCCTGTTCGGCCGCTATCGCAACGTTCCAACATTCCGTGCCGACCATCCGTTCCTGTTCTTCATTCTACACAAGAGCTCTGGCATGATATTACTGACTGGTATTGTTAACAAACCGTGAAATTAAGGGTTAAACACCAATTATAAATTGCAATTATTTGTCTCCAATTCACACATTCGTATAATTTGTATTTGAATTCATAAATATCTCGTTGTTTCCAGAGATACAGATCAGGAACTTTCGCAATAGCTGTACAAAAATTGAGTTTTCCTAAGATTTATTCGTTTTTTTCTAACTAGCTGATTAATATCTAACGAATTAGCAATCTTTTGTGATTTAGCTCTTTTTTAACAGAAAAAATTATTACAAAATGCCTTAAAACAAAACTTTTTTTCGTAAAAATTAGCATTATTTTAATGACACAAATAATCCTAAAAAAAGTTTTAATTACTCTTTTTAAAAAAGTCATTAAAATTAACGCATTGATGCTCTCTATTAATAATTATATCGTAAAAATTATTAAGAAGAAAAAAACGCTTGACTTCGATAGCAATTATAAAATCCTATTATTAAAAAAAAGTAAAATAATTTATGAGTTTATCACAGAATAAATTTTAATAATTTTTTTGTTTTGTCAACTTTTTTAGAAATATAAATATAAACTACAATTTGTTTTGTTTTTTTCATTAATAATATAGTTATTTTTCATAAGAGATTTTTTATCAATCTATTAAAAGTTTAGTTTTTTCTTGATATATAATATTCAATATATTTTTCTCCATTCATCCATTAAATAGAAAAAACATTAAAAAACATTTTTATGTGAGATTTGAACTTAATTTTTTGTGTCCTTGTTTGTTTTTATACAAATATATGAGCAAAAACATTATTAATAATTACATTTATACAAAAAATTGTCTTATTTTTAGAGATTAATAAAAAAACCAAATATTTAGTTAATCTCTTTTTGTCTAATTATCTATAAATTAGAGTAAAATTTTCAAAATTGGAAATTTGTGGTGAATTTTCTAAACATAAATTCGCGAATAAATTAAATACAATTTACAATTCAAATATATATCAAAATCAATATAAAAAAGAGTTTGTTTAGTGTTTAAAATGAGATTCAAATGTCTTAACAATTGGTAAAAATTCATAACAATCTCATCAATAGCGGAGGAATTGTTGCCATTTATTTGTTGAACTTGTTTGGCACAAACCAACATAATTACTTTCCTAGATAAGTTTAGTCTCAATTTGTAAACAATATTTGATTTGAGTATTAATTTAATTAATTATTACTAATAATAAATAGTAAATCATTAAAACATTTCTATACAAAAAAAAATTAAATTAAATAACAAATAACAGAATAAAAGTGTTTTAAATGAATTTCAAAAAACATTGAATTCATTGGTCATTTCAATTGGATTTTATACTAAATTACTATAAATTTAAATAACTTTTTGTATATAAAAAATGGTATTTTTGGCAGTGATTTAGCGATCAATGAATTAAGTTATAAAAAGTTATAATAATTAACGTCCTATTCGTCTAACGGCGCCACAGATCGGGTCAACAGGCGCTCTCAAACTCATCCGAAGAACTTTGTTCCTGTTGTCGGTGATGTTGTTGTTGTTGTTGAAGCAGTTGTTGTCGTCTCCTAAAGCGAAAGAACTCCTCTTTGAGTGCCGCACAACGCGCTTCCGTGTCCTCATGTCTTCGTCGCGGCGGTACTGATCCGTACACTTCGGAGTCACTAAATGGTCCGCCTCTTCGGCTATGCTGTTGTTGTTGATACTGGTATTGGTGTTGTTGTTGCTGTTGTTGCCATTGACGCCATCTTTGCTGTTCGAGTCGAAGCTTTTCGATTAATTCGACTTCGAGTGGAGATATTGAATCGAATTCATAGTTCTCGTCAACCGAGACGTCCAACGGTTCCAATGGCGGCGCATATGACGGGAATATGGGCTCCGATTGCGGCGATTCAATGGCTGGTCTTTGATGATAACCAGATGTCGGGTACGACTGCTTTGATTGCACGGATTTCGGATACTTAAGAGCTGTGGCCGGCGTAGAGCTGGCGCTTATACCCGAACTCTGACCGGGAGAGGTGTGCGACCCCGAAGAGTGAAGGGTTGACGACATGGTTCGACTCGCGATACCAGAGCTACTGCTCGTCGTTTTATCAATGATATTGGACGTCGACTGCAGTTCGCTTTGAGGCTCGTCTTGGTATGAGTCGCCCCTCGAGTGCGAAATCGAAGTTGTCTTTCCCGACCCGTCGTGGCCAGAGCTGCCGCGACCCGACGACATACTGGTCATACTGGTGCGACTGGGAGGGTGTGGCTGTGGAGTGCGGAATCGCATTTGGTTTTGGTTGTCGTCAACGAACACATCACTGTCTTCGGCAAACTTGACGGGAGTGGGTCTGCGGTGGCGGAGGAGGCCTTCCGGCGCTTCCAATAGGCTTTTATCGATCGGAGTTTGTGATGGGGTTTGGATTGAAGTCGGAGTTTGAAAACCTTTTAATGAATCGAATTATAATTAATACAAAGTATATAATTATAAACCAAATATCCATCCATACCCTCCTGCCTGTAGGGTGAGGCCCGGGCCAAAAGCATACCACTCCTAACCTTCTCGACTGCGCCCAACAGCCGGTCTCGAGTGTATGCAAACGGCTGATCGTTAGACGAATCACTGCTACCGGTTGTGTCGAACTTGCTCTTGGGTTCGGTCATCTCGGGGCCAGACATAGGCGATGGGGGCGGCGGTGGCGCAGCTCTCGGTTTCTTAAACACCATTTTCGGCGGTGCGATGAACCGCATCTCATCGCTATCATCGGCCGGCAGTTTAAGCTCTTTTCGAGTCTTCTGTTTGTAGGCTTGGCTTTGAGGCACAGGTATTCCAATCAAATGTCGGGGAAGTGGAACGTTCTGATATGGTCTGGACATTGCGCGCGCGGAGATTGTCGGCACACCTGAGCACACGATAAGACATGTTTTGATTAAATAATTGCAAAAAATATTTAACTCAAATATTGCAAACCTCTGAGCAATTGATTATTATTTATGTTTTGATGTCTTTGTGGCTCAATGTGAATATGCCGTCCGTCGCCCCAAACACCCGATTCCATACCCATTCGAACCGACGGCGACGGATATATAGGCGACATATGCACCGAATCATAGATGGCTTCGGGAACTGTTTCTAAAAGAAGTGGTCCGCGAGTTATGGGCCGGAAGTTGGGCGGATTGGAGCGCCCAATAGGAACTGTTGCGCGCATTTGTGACACCGAATGGCTGTGGTTGTGGCGGTGCAGGTGCTCATGGATAGGGCGAAGAGCTGGCAGTTCGTGCAGGTGTGACCGCAATGACGCTGAGGATATAGTGGGAAAGGGCCCGGAAGAGCGCTCAAAGGATGAAGAGGTTTGTCGCACAGAACTGAGCTCCTGATCCATGATTAGTGAGTCAGGCGGCAGTCCAGGGCCGGGCGAACTGGTCCTGAATCTGCTATCACGAGGTCTGTAGACCTGAGAAATGTTATGTCCGGAACGGAAGGAATACGATTGAGTCGATTGTGGACTAAATGTTTGGTTACGATAAGAACGCGTCGGAAGTGACGAATGAGTGGTCGCGCGACTGATGTGTGAGTGATGTCTGTGCGCCGGGAATTGAATTTGATGGTTGGGTCCGCTCTGACCACTGCCGTCACTACGAAAACTGCCCCGGACACTGGCCTGGGTGGACGGCGTGAGGTCGTAGTTGTGCTGCTGGTCATCGCCATAGACGGCTTTGGTGAACATGGACTGACCTTTGACTACAAACTTGCCGTCGGATGTGCGGCTAATCCAACCCAAAGGCCGCGAGTACTCCATTTCGACATTATATCTAACGTTCTTCATAGCTCTTCGTCGCGCAGGCGATGCAGACGAGACTCCATTCCCTCTCCAATCGGTTCCAATCTCTTCGATTGACTGAACTCGAACGGGTGAACTATCACGTCCGGCCACATGTCGGGACTCAGTTGCTCGTCTTGGAAGGCGTTGTGCACCGAATCTTTGCAAAATACTTCTAATCAATAACTGTATTAAACCTGATATTCCGCTTTTCGCACGTCTGCAACGAATTAATATGAAAGCACACGGTTTAAGCATCGGTTTAGCGCTTCCCCAGCGTACACTTCGTACAGGTGCACTTTGGTACGAGTTAGGTACACTTTCGGTACACTTTCGACAATCTGCAATATGCCTCAACAACCAATATCTATGTTTCATCAAGCTAACAATTCTTAAATATGCCTGTTTAGATTTTTTTTAGATTTTCTGATTTTTTTTGTAAAAGTTGTGAATATTTTATTCGAATAGCTGTGCAAAAGGTGTGCAGTTTTAGAGAAAATTAGGGTTTTTAGTCTGATTTGAGAAGATTGTCACTAATTCTATTGACTATATAATTTAGAAATTCGTTTTAGGTTTTAATAAATTCATTTTAATTTAATTGTTAATTATAGAGCCTTTCCTTTAAAGTCAGATTCAATACATTGGAGATTTGATTTCAACTATAAACCCAATTTCAGTGCAAAACTCAATTTCTGTTGACATAAGAGTGAATGACTTTTCCTGCGCTTAATATATTTGAATCAAATATTCAGTATTCGTTAGAAATTAAGTTTCGGAGAGAAATAGAAGAGAGAGAGAGAGAGAGAAAGAGGGAGAGAGGGGAGAGAAAGAGAGAGAGAGTGCGAGCGAAACAAACCCCAAATTGATTGGTAATAACATGCAAAACAGATAACAGAATTGAATATATAGAGAATGAGAGAAGGAAAAGAGCCACTCTTACCAAGCAAACTTCCCGGAGTACCTAAACTACAAATAATATCGTCGTGAGCTGTGAGAGGCAGTGATGGCACACATAGAGAGTCGAAGAGCGGAGAAGAAGCGAACGATAGAAGCGAAGAGTGAAGTGAAGAGACGTAAGGAATCGAAAAAAGAAAAGAGAAATAAGAGTTAAGTCAGAGGTTGGCGAAGAACAGAGATGTTTAGATCATTAATGAGTGAATTGCATGCAGACTAATGGCAACTATTGGTGTCGCCGATCAATCACCTCCTGGTTTACTCCGTTGATGGAATGGGAGCCAAGAGTAGCGATAGGAGAGAGAGAGTGAGAGAACGAGAAGAGAGAATAAGATATAATTTGCTTTTTTGGTGAAGTTCTACAAAAAGGAAATGATTTTTCTCTGCTTTTTATTTATTAAAAAAGTTAGTCTAAAAAATAGTTAGTATTTTTCGATTAAAGTTTGTCTAAAGAATTATTTTCCTGATCTTACAGTCAGATGGGAATACATACTGTTTCAAAGGCACTGGACTATCACCGTGAGAGTGGCCGCCGTTCACGCCATCCATTACAGGACAGGTTACCATCATATAGGCTATGGAGTGGGGAAAGCAGATGAACATATAGTTTCAGAATAGATAACAAACTTAAAGTTCAAAAGCATTTATTCAAAAACTAAACTGTAACAATAAAAACAAATAAATCTACCTTTCTCCATTTTTCTTCTCTTTCTCTTATTACATATCTTAACGATACAAACCGAGAGCACAATAGCAGTGACAAAGAACAAGACACTGCCTACTATTCCGGCAGTTATAGCACGCGCCCCCTTTATGCCATCGCCCGGTCCTAAAGAATTTAATGAATAATTCAATATATTCGCCACAAATGCATTAAATATATTGATATAATCCAGTAGTGGTTTAGTGCAAAAAAGGCCATACCTTGAATTTTGTATTCGAAAGGTTCACTCACTTCTCCATTGCCTAATATAGAGTAGGCCCAGACTCGGAACGTGTATTTCGTTCCCGAATCTAAATTTTTCACTTGAGTTGAGAAAACATCGAATTATGTTATTTATTCATACATTAAATCGAATTAAAAAATGAGAGAAATGGAGGGAATGGGGGGAATGAGGGAAAGGAGTGTACAGTATGAGTGTAAGGGCTGTATGAGTGTACCTAAGTAAGCTGTGTCCTTGGCAATGGGTTCACTGTACTGCCACCTTCCGTCCTCCTCCTTAAACTCGATTCGATAGTAGGCGACGGCCACTGACTTATTGATTGGGGGTAACCACGATATAACCCATCCCTGGGCCATCTTCTCAATCGACACGTTCCTGGGCGCTCCTGGCTTGGGTCCTACAGGGGTTGGTGCCGGTGATGATGTCGGATCATCAGTTGTACCTGTTGTATTTTGGTGTGTTGTGGGTTGTGGAGGATTGTGGGGATTATTGTGGCATCAAATGCAGCCAATGGTCACCCAAAGCATTCACAGCAACTCGAATAACGGCCCGGAATAGAGCCCATGCATTGCAAGCTAACCCTGAGCTCCAGAACCAACTAAATAAAATAACACTAGAAAACACATTCTCTCACTATTACCCTCAGCACAAGTAGTCTAGCACTACCTTACTCTATGCTCAATATACAAGCCTATCAATGTGCTCAATGTGTTCAAATGTGCATGCTTAATAAAGTAGATACTCTAATAACAACTGCTCTAATTCGAAAGGTATAGCTCATAAGCGCTTTGAAAGAGAGAGAAAATGTCAGAAAAAGAAGCGAAAGAACTAATTCACTACAATTTTCATCTGCCTATTCATCCACTCGAATGCCAGTGCTTTAGTTTATCGCTAACTCATGCATAACTAAATTTGTCTCAAGAATAGCACTCTATGTAACAGTACATAGACTCGAGTTTTTCTTTTACTCGACTCTCTCCTCAAACACAAAATTCTTCAATTTTTTTGCATTTACTTTAAAGAAAGAGCTCTTTCCTTAAAGTGATATATAATAGGAAAAAGCGAATGAAAAAAAGAGAAGCAGAAAAAATCAGACGAATAAGATGCAGAAATACTAAAAGCCCCGGCTTAAATCTTAAAGCGCAATAGGTTTTTAGCGATTCAATTAAAGCGAATTTTGTGCATCAGTGCATATTTATGGCCCCCAACACTCCAACTGATTCCTATTGTGCTTGCAACTTTATCAAAATCTTATTAACTTTTTTTCTTCATTCTTTTACACCACTTTCTTTGTGCTAAAAATTTTTTCGCATTTTTTTATCCCTTTCTATCGCTTATGAATAGCGACGGAGATTATTGAGTTCATTAAGAGACTTAGTTTTTATACTCACAGAATAATAATAAAATTCCGTTTATTATATTCAAAACCGTTTATAAGCTATGGTTAACTGTATTATAATTTTTTCAATCATTTTGCGAAAAATATGATTTTCATATTCATTTAGAGCTGGAGTTCTTAATCATTATTCATGTTTATAATAATCTCGACTAAATTTGAATAATATTTTCTCGCATTCTAACTTTTATTAATTGACTCATCAATTAAAAAGTAACTCAAGATTCTCGCATAAAATAATTACTTCTTTTTCGGACTAAATTTGAATTCAAAACACATTAGTGATTCATAGCTACAATCAAGAAATTATCAATTTTTATCCAAACTTTTAACTGATTTGCACTTTTTTGATAACACAATTTAAAAGTAAATACGAGTAATATTTTTTTGAAAACAAAAACTTACTTTTTAAAAGTAACAGTTAGCAAGAGCACACTAGTATTGCACTTTGTATCATATTGCACATTGCCTATGGGCTACTAATTTCCAATACAACTTAAACCAATTTACAGAAATAGTTAATTAAAACTATGAGAAAAGGATTTATAACCCGAAAAAACTATATACACAAAACAAAAAAGCTGTCGACAGCTAATGGAAAGTGAGACTAAAATCCGGGGAATTTAAGCCGAAATAACTCGAAAAAAATATGAGAACAACAACGAGAGGACGACATCATCAAAAAACACACTTATGCCTACAGAGTATATCTCATGCAAAAGCATTTGTTGTTTAAAGCCATGCATTTTCTGTGTATTAGTTTATGTTAGCGATGAATAAAAATTGATCCAAACCTGAAGGCTTTTGCACAGTCGGGATATAAGTGGCACCGTATGCATCGGTCGGATAGATTCCCTTTTGTAAGTCCCATACTATAAACATATTGAATAAATAGCAACTCGTTTAGAAAAAAATATGTTATTTTTTCGCTCTTAGAATAAGATTAGGATTCCGTCAACTGTTGGCAAAAATTTGTCGCCAAAAGCGTTGACAGAATTTGATCTTTTTTTCTAATTAAAACTCAATTTTAATTAATTCAAAACAAAACTAAACAAAAACACTTGCATTTAGTTCTGCCTCTGACTATAGGCGAGGCTAAGCCAACACCCAATCGATTGGATGCAAACACTTGGAAATCATAGTCGGCGTCCGATTGCAAGTTATATAATGTAAATGCGGTCAACGATTCCGGCGGCGGAACTCGGATTGTCTTCCAGTCCGAGTCACCAGAGTCTGAGAACCGGTACCTTCAGAATTCGATTCAAATAAATATTAATTTAATTGTTTTTATTGTATTTCAAAAATACTTTAAATTCTATACTAATAGAAAAAAGTGATTTATCCAAAAATAAACCATTAATTGTAAAAACACTTATTAAGTGTTTTACTATAACTACTCATCAATTTGTAGCAGAGATTAGAAGAAAAAACCGATAAATTTAACTCAAACTGAGAATCAAACTCCAATTTATGTGATTACTGCTCAAATGTCTTACAAACCAAGCTAGTTCAAAGCAGTTAATGGTCTATTCGTGTTTAATTCTAATTTTGAATTGAATATACATTAGATTAATAGTTGAGTATAGAATGTAATTAGACTTAAATTTGTTTTTTCATTTCAAAGAGTTTGCAAGTTAAATAAAATAACTTTATTTTAAATATTTATTAAATCGATTAAATAATTCAAATGTCGACAAATTTAGATATTATTTCAAATTATAAGTTGTTTATTGCCACTCAAATGAAATTCATTCAATTAATTGTAGTTTTAGTCAATGATATTAACATAAAAATCCAATCAAACACTGCCTGTACTCAAGTGAAGGGGTTTTCAAACAAATGATTTTATCAGACTTTTTGGTTTTAGGCATATAATGGAATAATAAATGTTTATTAAAAATAATAAATGTCTATCGAAACACATACTAAAACTTATCTTGTGCAATCCCTTGTTCAACAAAGACAATTAATAAAAAAGCCATAAATAGAACATAATATAAATCAGAAAAGAGTGTATCAATTCAAAACTAAACAAGTAATAACAAATCAAAACTGAACAAGTCGGTTTAACGACACAACTCAGATTCTAATCGACAATCGAGTCATTTGAGCCAAATTCGAGCTAAAACTGCAATTAAAATCTAAATAATTCAAACCTGAGATGAAATGTCTGTTCGTAACCGCCATTATAGTTGGGCACCCATTGGACGGTCGCCGCGAATGAGCTCGTGTTGACCGAAACGTTTTGCGGTGCGTGAGGTGTCGTGTCTTTAATTGTTATGCGTATTAAATATCGGTTTAAATGTGATAATCAATTAATCGCATTAAGAATAACTATAATTACGGCTAATATATCGGCAATTAAATTAGAAAAAGTAGCACTAATTGATAAAAACTCTATTTTTTTGGCTAATAAATAGTTAAACCTACTATTGACTAATAGAAGAGTGGTGGCGATCAAAGTAGCAATCTCATTCTCAATGACGCATTCGTATATTCCGTGATCTTCTTTTTTGATCGATTTAATCGTTAAATTACCCGAACGTAGAAATGTGCGATCCTTTGGTAATTTGGTTCCATCAGACTTGAAAATCAGAGCAAAATTGTTATTATTATAATGAGTCAAATAAATTATTTTAATGCAAAAATATATATTAACAACCAAGATATTAGTTATTAATGATTTTTTCTATTTTTTATTCTTTTTCTATTTTTTTTGGTTAAGTGCAGAAGTTTTTCCATTTGAGAGAACTTTGGGGAGAAATTGAGCTTAAAATCGAGAGAAAAAATTAAATTTTTTTCTTTCTATTTCTATCGTTAATATTAATAACTTTAATAATCCGATAAATGTTTGGATTTGTATTTCATTAACGGAAAAACACATTTAATCCACGAATAAGACACCTATTTTGGGAACACAATAGACTAGAATAGTATAACAAATAAATATAAGTTGTTTTGTTGGTTAGAGAAGAATAATTGGGAACCAAATAGTGTGCTATAATTGATAGCAATTTCTGTTCGGATCGCAAGAAAATGCAACTTTTGGTGGATTCGGAACCACAAGAGTACACAAGCGGACAAAAGCGGATTATTTAGTGATGAATGGATTGTTATGGCGAACAAAAACACACAAATGATGGCTATGTCGGCAGTGATGGCAGTGATCGACACTAACAAGCCTTACATTTTGATATACACTTACTTTGCGCCAAATGATGTTCGGCTTAGGCTGTCCGACGCCATCGCACGGCATAATCACTTCGCTATTCACTGATTTCTGGTATATATCGTTCGGTTTTAGCGTAAACTTTGGTGGCTCTGAATGTGGAACAAATTTGAGAGTTTGTTAGAAATACAAAATCAATTTCAAACAAATATTTCAAAAAACAATATTTCACTCAAATATTCAAAAATGCATTTATTTGGAAAATTCCGATCAATTAAATAAATAATCAAAAATTGAGTCCAATTTTTAAATAGAAATTAAAATTATCGACTAATTAGACGTTTAAAGAGACCTCAATTAGAATTATAGTATTTATAAGTGTAAGAGAAAGAGATAGAGAGAGGAAGGGGGAGAGAGCCGGAAGAGAGAAAACGATTATTTTAGAGCTAATAGTGATGAATGGGTTTTAGTTATGTCTGTCATTTAAAAAGTATACAAAAAAACTGTTTGAACGGAAACTTTAGACATAAAGACATTAAAACGTTTCGAATCCCCAAATGACTGGCGATATAACGGAACGGAAATATGGAATCGTATATAACGTTTACCTCAATTCCATATAAACTTCGGAATAAAACTATAAATTATTTGCGAACTAAACATAAGACTAAGACTAAGACGTGTTTACCTCTGACTAAGACCTCCATAGCATTGGAAGTGCCGGCAGTTCCGTGAAGGTTGTAAGGAGTGCACCTGTACCTGCCCTGGTGCTCATGGCTTACGCGCTGGAACAGTAGTGACCCGTTGTTCAGAGTGACCACTCCGGGCGTCGAGTTCGGGTCGAACGGTCGCCGATCTTTAGTCCAGGTTATGAACTGGAAGTGCGGCGACGCCTGGATGAAGCACCTGACCACTCCCGACAGGCCGTGCGGTAGATATTGGATGGTTGGTGAGTATGTGACCCGAGCCGGGTCTGTCGGCGCAATCAATGGTAAATCAAATTAATTAATTGAAATCAATTACCAAATAATAAACTGAATTAACTCACATTCGACACTCAAGTGGGCATTGGCCGCATCGGGAGTCCCGATCCCATTGAACACTTCACAGGTGTATTCACCCGAGTCTTCAGCCGTCGACGGATTGATAAACAGAGTTCCGTCGCGTCTGATCAGAGTCCGGGTCTCCAACCACGACAACTGACTGATGTCGATGCCGTTGTGATACCACCTGTGCGTCACATTAGATGGCAATGCCTTCGCCTCACATATCATCTCAATTTGGTCGCCTTCGAGTCTGGTCTGGTTCCTGGGCGGCGCCGTAATCACCGCCGGACCCGCTATTATCACTTTAGTGGTCGCCGTCTTCGAACCCTCTCTATTCCGGGCCATACATACGTAGTCACCAATGTCTGACTGTTGAAGGTTTGATATACGCAACTCATTCGGCAGTATATGAAGGCTAGCACTGCCTTCGAGGGGTATATTGTCCTAAGAATAGGATTTAAGAGTTTTAGACTAACTATTAGTTGAATAACAAGTCGTGAAAATGTAGTAAAGTTTTACAATAAAAGTCATTATTACAGTCACTGAGAGATCAATAAAAAGTGCAATTTATTGGCTTTTAAAACAGTTTTGAAAAAACAAAAAAAAACTTTAATCTGTTTTCGAAAAACAGATTTCGAGACAATGTTTGTCTGAAGACATACCTTATACCAGACAATTGCCGGCGAAGGGGTGCCCATGGCCTCACAGGGCATTGTTATCGATTCGCCCACTTTTACGTATATCACATCCGGGGGTTTGAGTCGAAAATGTGGCGGAGCTGGACATGGGTTTGGGTTTGGGTGAGCAGAGAGAATGTGCATGTTAGTTAGACAATATTTTTGATTTGAGTTTTTGAATTTAATAAAGTTAGACATTAGTAGTGGTAATACAATATAAATAATAAAATAACAGCGAAATCCTTTTTGGGAATTATCACTGCATTTGATGTTAACGCAAATAAATTGTTATTCGCTTTGCATTTCGTTTTATTCTATGTTTTATTTTTTTCGGTTTTGTTTTACTCCTAATCTGAAAGTAGACTCAAATTGCAAACTCAAGAACATCACTGAAGAAGTTCTGTTCGTTTTATTTTATTTTATTTTTATTTATTATTTTTTACTCTTTATTCTTGTCTACGATATTGACTCATATAATACAATATGTATAACATATAACAAAATAATAAACTGTTTTCATAAATAACTTAAATTCATTTCTAGAGCCAAGTGTTTATACATAATCAAAAAGAATTATTTTCAGTTGTTTTTTCTCTCACTAGACAATGCGAATACTTTCTAACAATTATTACAATTTATTGTTTGGGATATATTTTTTCGTTCATAAAAATCAGACAATAATTCTCATTGAGTGTCACATTTCGCGACTTTTATTGCATAAACTGTCAACAGTTGTCAAACAAATTGTTTGGACAATAAAATTGATATATTTATCGATCCTATCGAACGACTAGAAGAAGTCTAGAAAAAAAATATTTCGACAAAATTGTATTTTTTATTCATAAGACTATCGACTTTAGAGACTAATATTTCCCAATTAGCGAACGCATAATGAAAGACGTCTTAAAGTTTTAGGCTTTCGAGAAAAAAGTTGTTTTTGCCGACTAAGACCCTAACGTTAATTCATTGAATAATTTATATGGAATTACTGTTTCAGACCTCTTTAGATCTCTTTCTTCTCTCTTTTATTACAACACAATTCGGTTTAATCAAAAACTAAAATAAAATAAAACTATTTTTAAATTGAAAATAAATAATCTGTATATAAGAAAAGAGACGAGAATTTAAAATAAGTTTTAAAAAAATAACTAACTCTACACTAATTGCAACAAAAAAGAATTGGTTTTTAAAAATAAATATTTTAAAATATATGAGAATTTATTCCCGGAGTCTTTTTTAATATGTTTTTTGCATTTTTAGACTATAAGACGGTTTAAATTAAACTTTAAATTTACGGATAATTTATTGAAGAACTTAGTGTATAATTTTGGTGCACTATGTATACCATATGACAGCATTTGGGGCTTAAATGCAATTAATAATAAATGAGTGAAAAATAAAATTTTAAAATTTTTCACGAATTGTGGTTAAATGTATGTGAATTATATTATTGTCTAATTTATATGGATTTTCGGTGCTATTATTATCCGGCATAAATTTTAGGCTTTTTTGTTTTGTTTGAGAGCAGCTTCTATAATTAATTGCTTGAAAATTGTAATTTTGTTTTCATCTTTAATAACTTAATTATAAATTATTTTTAAATTTAATTTATTATTATAATATAAATTTGAATTATTACCAAAATCGTCAAGGTTCAAACAAGATAAAAATATAATTAACTATTTTAATAATGTTATTTTCAACTTTTTTTGTATTAAAAAATACCCATGGGAATTTTATTTTTATTATTATTTTTAGCTGAAATTTATTTAAATTTAAAATTTTATATCTAATTGTTAGTATATTTTATACAAAAGTTTCCTGCTCTAATTAAGCCTGTTTTTATTTATTGTAAAATTTTTGACAATAAATATTATATATTAACAATTTATTTTAATTGTGTTTATCAACTTCCTCTAAAATTTAAGTATAATTTGTTATTTATTTTTATTTTTAAAAATACTTTCTCAGAAATTATTGATCTTTTTTGGCAAAAATGATTAGTTTTTTAGAGTTATTGAATCGAAACTTTGGAAACGTAACAAACAATGACTACAATTGCGTTCAAATAAATTGAAAACTAAACAAAAGTTTGAATAAAAAGGATTTAAGAGAAAACGTGATTATTATCAACAATTTTTTGACAAAAAATAGCAAAGATATAGAAATGAAGATTTTGATGATTGTGTCAAAAAAATAACCAAAAATATTATTTTTCTAATAGCGATTGTCGACAATAACTACTGATAGGTTAGAATTGGAGCGAAAGTTCAAACAACGGTTGCATTGAATGAAGAAATTGACAAAAAAAGAGAACCAATAATAGAAAGAATAGCGAAAAACATATTTCAGACACTATTCAAAGTCATAGCAAAGATATTTATGATAAGAATTTCGATTGAATTGTTCGGAAATGTTTACCGATCAGAGAAAATATTTCTGTTCGAATGTCTAATCGAATGTGTCCTGGTACACATTCTTTTATTAAATAGTAAAAGAATGTTTCTTGTTTATTTTTAAAAAACTAACTTGTCACAATTTAACATGTTTAGAATTACTATAAAAAGCGTAATTTTTAAATAATACAAAAAAAATTAGAATCGATTTCTCGAAACAAATTTTCGCCGAAATAGAGAGTAAGTTATATCAAATCCATTAAAAGTCTTAATTTTCTAAAATTTTGAGTTTAGTTAAAAAAGAAAAAGATTAATTTTAGTTACCATTCAGAACATTGACATATTGAAAAATATGAATGTAAATGATACAAACTTTAAGCACAATAAAAATATTATTAAGTAATTTATATAAACAATAAAAATTTTCAAAATTGTCAATTATAATAGATATATATGAATTAATTAATTGTGTACTTGTATAAAAATAAAAAACAAATTTGTAAAATTTATTTCCGTTAATAGAAATTAATATCTTCCTGATCATATTGCTAAGCTACTAATGAACATTAAATAAAACAGTTTTAGAAACAATAGTGTAATTAAATATTTAAGTATTTATAAAATTTTCAAATTCATTAAATATGTATGCTGTAATCTAATAAATTTTCAGAAATATGTTTAAACATTAAATCGTTAATCATTTTAATTGCTATTAATGAGAATTTATATTCAAATAAAATTTTAATTAACTTAATATAAATAATAGTTATAAACACACTTAAAAAATCTATAAATTAAGTCTAAATATATTTATTAGTTTTGCTTATTTATAAATAAAATTTTGCTTAATATTAAAATTATAAGATGACAATAATTTGCATTATATTGTATAATTTTATGTTTATTTTATAGATATTATTTACATTTTATGTTTTAAAATGCTCAAATTTTACAAACCAATTAAATTTATCAATAAACAAATTAAATTAACTAGATTAAACTTAACAATCTCAAAGTATGCAATTTGAGTAAATAATATATTTGATCAAATAAAACAAAAAATATTAAACGTTTAGAAATAATAAAATGTTTACTTTTTTTGCACCCGAAGTAAAATATAATTTAAAAAATATAAAAAGTAAATAAGTAATTAAAAAGTTAAAAAAAATAGTACTGTATTATAATAATTGGTTCAATATTCCCAAAAGTTTGAATTCTGTTATCTATTACTCATTAAAAGAGTGGTTTTTACCTTTTCATCTAAAATCTGATTCTAAACTAGAGACAACAATCAGTTCACTTTTCGCAGCCCAACCCAATATTTATTTTCAAAACAACCCGATATACAAAAATTCTTAATCTAATAAAATATCTAATCAAAATATATAATAGAAAGATTATAATAAATTTAAATAAACTATTTTAATGTTGAAATATATTGAAATAAAACATAATTATCTCAATAATAATTTCAAATCAACTATAGTTTGCTTCACATAAATAAAACGTTAGATTTAAACTTTAAATTTATATGTTTGTGTTAGTTTAACTAGATATATCTGCCTAGGAGACTACTTAAGTTAAAAGCTATTTACGGCTAAATTATATATTTTTAATCAATTAATCAAGAACATTGTTTTTGTATTTTTAATGCTTAATACTAGCAAAATATAAATTTTAACTTGAGCTTTATTTTAACGACATATCAATAATTTTTGGCTCAAAGATATTTTTCAAAGAGTCTCTAAGGTATTAGTATATATGAAGATAAACTAACAACCACATCTACACTTTCACATGTACAGTTTGCGTAAAACAATTGTTTTTCTCGTTTGCAGTTTATTATAAAATTTATTTTTCATGAAAAATAATTTAGAATTTCTAAATTGCAAGTTATTTAAGATAATGGACATTAGTTCACACAACTTTTTCAAATTAACAAACTAAATTAACCCAATATTTTTGTCTATTCTTAACTTAAAGCAAAAAATAAATAAATAAAATAAACAATATAAAATAATTAAAAACCAAAACATAAAATGAGAGCAAATTTATAGTTAATTTAAAAGGAGTAATTTAGTGTTAATATCATTTATTAAACTTATTTTTGAAAATTATTAACTTAAAATAATGATATCTTGTATTTCATTTTCTAATTGCATAAAAACTAATTATAAACAATTAGAAAAAATAAAAATAAATATAAAAAACAAATAATAAAAAATAAATTCTAATTAGTTAAATAAGTTAAAAATCAATTTAGCTAAATAATTTTTACAATTTCTTACATTTAAGTTTGCATTTGAAAAATTAATAATCTAAAAGATAAACAAGTAAATCGCAACTGGATTATTTATTTGATATTTAAATATGATTAATATTTAGATAGTCTGAAAAATTCTACAGTAAATTATTATTAAATTAAATGCAATAAATATTAAATTTATGTAAAATTCATAAATTATGAAAAATGTAATAAAACTCTGTTCTGTATAAAATTTTGAAACATTAAACTTAATAAGAAAAATATTACAACTATTTTGCTTATATTTATATTCATTTTGTCTAAATTTAAATACAAAATCTAATAAAACATAAATTAGAAATAGTTTTACAACAAAAAAAGAGTTTTTGTTATACAGACAGACATTAAGAGAAACATATAATTTGTGTCGAAATCTCGAAACGGAATTATTGCAAAAATTCAAAAATAAAATTTGCATTTCGTATACATTTTTAATTTAATATAATTTATTCCGTTATACAAAGTAAAAGCCTAAAAATTTTTAAGTTTTAAAAAATCTAATATCTTTTTGTTGCTTTAAATTCTTAACTTTAAAAGTTTTTATATTTCGAGCAAATGTGTGCTTTTAATGCACAGATATTAAAGTGATTTACATCAACGGAAAAATAAAATACAAATAATGTTAATTTTTCCCTTATTTCCTCTTTATTTGAAAACAAAATTTAAGATTAAAGTTAAGAAAAAAATATATAATTAAAATATTACTCTATTTATATTTAAAATGATACTTAAATTCAAAGTCATTAAAAATATACAAATCTCTAAATATAATTGCAATTATTAAGTATAATTTTGAAAAATCAAGACAGCTTAAACTTTAATTTCAAATAGACAATTGCTTGTCATCAATTAGAATAAAAAATTAGTTTAACATGTTTAATTATTTAATGTAATTGTAACTTAGATTCCAATAATAAATTCTAATTAAGCAAAAATATCCCAATTGAAGAAATCGTAATTCAATTACCAAACATAAAATCAAATTAAACAGCCTTACCTTGCACATCCAGATGTACCCAGGTACCATTTTTGATTGGCTCTGGCGGTCTATTCAAAAAATAAACCCGACATTCATACCAGCCCTGGTCATCTTCATTAACAGAAGTCAGATTAAGCGATGCCTGACCCGACAGACCCACCCGGCCCTCATAACCCTCGCCGATATGGGGCGGATAGCCGTCGTACCAAATATAAATTGGAATCTTAACGCCATTCTTCTGCCATTGTATAACGTATGGCACAGTTATGCCGTCGGGAAAGTCAAAGGCACAGTGAAGGATCACATTCTCGGCCAAGTTTGCCGATAGTCGTTCCGGTTCTTCCGCTGCAAAACCTATTCAATGAAAAAATATTTAGTTTTATTATTTTTATTATTAGGATATAAAAAATTATTGAATTAAATTTACATTGATAATTCTTTATATACTTTTTATTGATCGATTTTGACAGAATGATTTATTTAATTTCTTAAAATTTTTTAATTGAATATTTTATTGCAAATTACTGATTAATTAAGTTTAATGACTATCAAATAATTCGATAGTATTTATCGCAATTTCTAATTGTATTTTCAATGACTGCGGAACTGATTTCGTTCGGATATTTTGGGTGTGACTGAAGTGACAATAAGATATCAATAATCAGATAAACAAAATAAATAGTTTCGAAAATTTTATCAAAAAAATTCCTACTTTTTAGGTCATAAACAAAAACAAAATCTAAAAAAATTTGAACAAAAATTATCGGATAGTACTGTATGAGCATAAGAATAAATTTACAACAAAAAAACTAAACATGTAAAATTTTTAAATTAATTATTCATCAAGCAAACACATAGAATATTAAAATGTTTTCAAACAAATTAACAAAATAATTAAATAATTAATAATTAAAACAAAGTATTAAATTTAAATAAAGTATTCAAAAACAACTGATTTATAGTTATAATAGAAAACATGAGATAATGATATATTCAGTTATATTGAGTTATAAAAAGAAAAATTGTAAACATTTATCGAAATGAAAAGACGGAAAAGGAGTGTGTATTGAGTGGAGTGGTGGGAAAGGATTGGAATGGTATGGTCATCCTCAGCCAATTTATCGGTTGAGCTTATTCTGACAAAAATCTTTTTAGCTTTTATTAGCTCTAGTAATACATTTGTCGAGTTATTCCTCATTTGGTGCTAACAAACCATTGTCTGATTTGTGGCTAAAAGTCATTAATTTGTAACAATTGTCTGATAAGCCAAACCCCTCTTCAAACACAACACATGCAGGAGAGGGTCAGACAGACCTCAGCTGAAGCTAAATATAAGACTCTTTTTACAACAGCGACAAAAATTACAGTCAAGACGTAAAAGCGATTTCGTGTTGTGTTCTCTAATAGATCTTACGATCATTTATGCGATATTGAGGCACAAACTCACTCACTCTCACCCTCTCTCTCCCCTCCCAGCTCTCTCTCTCTCACTCGCACCCTCCATGCTCTCTCTCCCCTGCTCTCTTTCACTTAGCTCTTCTCCTTTCCTGCTCTCTCTCTCTCTCTCTCTTCGATGTCGAACGACTATTTATAGCCGAAGTACTCATTATTGTCATCGATATCATAACGAATCGAAAGGAGAGTTCAATAAAATAAAGATTAATTAAATCAGGAATTGAGCCAAAAAAAAAGTAAAGAGAAAAAAAAGTTTTTTCCAATCAATTAATTGCAACTTGCAAATCTATTTTACACTAATTTTCTTAGCTAGCTATAAGTTCGCTAAATTATTTATCGATTCGTTTTGTCGATATTTTTCTTAATGAATGCGAAATTATTTTCTCAATTATTTTGTTCGTTGAAAACGTTTGTTACAAAACATTGGAATAAAAACATTAGATTTTTTTTATTTTGACTTTATTACAAAAAAGTATTATTAAAAAACAAAATTGTTGTAAAAATTAATTAATATTCTGTTATTTTTGTTGCCAACAATGAAAAGATCAGAGAATATAAAATAATAATTTATTAAACTGCTTATTACGGGAAAAAATGTCAATTAATTAAAATGTTAAAATAAATTCTTAATATAGATTTTCTTTTTAATCTGCAAATCATATAAAAAATAAGTCTTTTTTGCAATTATATGAATTAAAAGTTATATTTAAGAAAATGTATAAATATATAATTAAAATAATTCTTATTATTTTATGTAATCGACAGTAATTAATAATTAAGTTATTATTATTCTGTACAAACATTTCAAACTCTTAATTAAAATTTATTTTTAAGTACAGTATTTGTAAAAATAAAAATTTATTTTAAACTGTTTAGATAAACAGATAAGATTAAAAATTTTATTTTAATTAGAGTGTGAATAAATTTTAATTTTATCTAATTAAATCATGTTAAATTATAAATTATCCAGCTGGCAAAATATTTATTTAAACTTTGCGTCATAAATAAAATGTTCGTCAAAAACAACAAATATTTGAAGTTTTTGTTTTTATTATTAATTTCATGACAAGCAATAATTTAAATAATATTTTAGTATTAATTTAGCATTCTAAAACAATTTCTAATAACAAAATGATTTATTGAACAAAACAAAAAACGTAATTTTAAAAATAAATAACTGAAATCTTAAAAAAAAAGAAACTTGAATATAAAACAATAAATGTGCCAAAAGAATACAAATGTTTTATGAACTGAATATCCATTTATTTAATAGCCTATAAAAGAAAAAAATTTTCGATTCGATTGCTTCAATCAAAGTGGCATTAAAGTCGAAAATCAATTTTTATTGCATTCAGAAAATAAGAGTAACTAAATTCCGACAAACACATTTTTGGCATCTTTTTTTTGTCAATGCTTATTTTTGTCAATTATGACAAACACGAGAAAAAAAATTTTTATTGCTAAAAATTGCTTTTATCTTAATTTTTGATCAAAAGTTTAAAATCGGGTTTAATTTTATTCACACGTCAACTGAATTATAATGGACAAATAAAAATTTAAGATAATTTGTGCTTGTTATTTTATATTTTGATTAAATATTATAGTTATTTGTTTGTAACAAGATCTATAACTTATAATTAAATAATTACAATATTTTGGATTACTAAAAAATAGCTTGTTTTAATTATCTTGTATATTTATTATGATACAATTGTTATTCTTTTTGGTAAAAACAAAAATAAAATGAATACAAATATAATAATTTGTTTATTTTATCAATTTTATTACTTGCTAGATTTATTTTGGCATTAACTTCAAGGCTTTGTTTTATGTCTAGTCTAGACGTTCATAAATTTAATATTTAATTTTCACTTCTTGGCTAAACCATTATAACCTAAGAAAATATTGATTTTTTATTTTTTAAGTTAGGAAAGTATTTTATTAATCTTATTTTCAATTTACACTTGACAATAATTTTGATAAATTTTGATTTCTTTATAAATTATAACTAAGTTTGTTTTTTTTTGATTAAATCTAGGATTTATGTTGTATTTAATTTAAATTTAGAAATTTTTTAAATTATTATTTAAAATATTATTTAATTTTCAAACATGCTCTAAATATAAAAACAAATTAAAAATACAAAAAAGTTTTATTTCACTCAATTCCTAAAATAAAAATATTAAAATTATATTAAAAATTTATGCAAATTAATGTGTTTAAGACTAAAAATAACATTTTAAAGTACTTTACTTATTGTCAATATTTAAGCTTTTAAAAAACCAAATGTCAATTTAAGTGACTATTTTATATTTTTCTTGTTTAAACTAGCTATAAAATGTCAAATACAAATTTTCTTATTGATGCAATGTTAGCCTATTTTACAAAATAATATAAAAAACTACGAAAATTGTATCTAACAGTTTATTGACTATTTAAAGTAAATTTAATAACAATGTAAACGTTATATATATATACAGTTAACGCCAATTAACAACAACTGGGAAATAGGATAACCTGGGTAAGAGCAATAGATTATTATCAGAAATAGAAAAAAGGCCGGCTGAAAACCAAAGAAAATTGTAGTATATAAGGTGTCTAAATAGTTTTTTTTACATTATTTTAAAATGATAATTATATAATAAAAATACAATTTATAGCGTTGAATAATTAAATTATCACAATAAATTACGTTAATGCATAATTTAAATAAAAGATAAATATCTGTAAATATAAAACACGCTGCTCTTATCCAGAGCTAACTGTACTAGCTAATATGCAAAACAAAATATAAAACATATATTTTTAAAATTATAAAAATTATTTTGTAATACGCAATCTTTATATATTAAAAAATAAATAACTTATTAATATCACTAAAAACTAATAATAAACAATATATATAAAGTAAATAATTGTTTACTTGCATTGTATGAGAACGTGAATGTAATACCAGTAGTAATACAACCAAACAAAACAAAAAACATTTGATTAATAGACAACAACAAAAAGTAAGACATGAATGCAAATTATTTGAATCTTTTAAAGTAGAGAAACATCACATAATTTAGAGTATAATAAATAACAAACAGTATTCCGAAAACAGTAAAAAAACATTCATTTGTTTCCTTAGTTCAACATAAACCGCATACCTATGGCTGAAATTTATGACTTTAAAAAATTTCAACTAATTAAGAAAAATTAAAAATTGTTTTGCAAACAAAGTTGCTATTGTGTTTGTGAAAATAGACAATGGCAATTCATAACATTCCTGCTTATTCGAATTTTTGATTAATGTTTATAATTAAGTTTTTATTGAATGCAGATTTTTAATTGGATTTTAATTGGTTTTGAATTAGAAATTTTGTTCAAAAACAAAATCTTAAATTAGATCAAAAATGTTTGTTAGGAATGTTTAGCCAACAAAATGTTTCGCAAAATAAAAAGTCTAAATAAAAAAGATTCCGTATTAAGAGATGTGTCGGTAATCATCAAATAGAGTGCAAAAGACATTTGCCATCGAATTGAACAAATAAACTGAAAAAGAGATTGCAATCTATATGAACGACAATTAATTATTAATAAATATCCAAGCAAACTTCATTTCTCAAAACAGATCTAATATTCTCAACAAATATTATATTTATTATATTTATACTGCGGTATAACTTAGACATTATTGACAAATGTTTGTATGAGTTAATTGAAAAAAATATGAAATCTGTAATTAATCAATAAAATTGAAACAAAAACAAAAATTAAATTAAAAATAAGCTAGTAAAAAAGATTAAATTTATAAGCTACAACAAAAACGGCAATAAAGCTAAATTTTAATAACTATTATCGGGTCTATTTCTTATAATCAAAGTCAACAAGACATAAAAGCAAAAAAGTAACTTACAACAATTTATTTGAATCACCGACAGAGCAGAGAAGCCGTCATAAACTTTTGTGTCAATATAATGAATGAATGAATAAAAAGAAAAGTCAAAACATTTGTCGAATTTCTTTTGAGGCAATTCTCCCAAAAAGATGTTTAACTACTCCTCGTCTGCAGACTTAGGCTGAGAAGAGCCACAGCTTTAAACTTAATGTCAAACCATAGCCATTAAGTGCGATATTTACGGTTATGATCGAAATCTACTCAAATTCTGTGCCGAAAACACACAGTCATTAAATAATGTGTTATAAGAAGTGTTCGTTTCGTCATTATATCAATCGACAATTTAGCCGATTTTCACACCAAAACAAATTAGCGAATCGATTGTTACGTCAATTAAATACAATTACAATTTTGGCGAATCTCGTATAGAAACCAATCAAACAAATTATATTCAAAGCCAAACATCGGTTTAAAGCCAACAAAAACTCCTTTCGAGTCATTTAATAGACGACATGTGAGTGTTGGAGAAAAATCTAATCAAAACTTTCAATTTAGTACTACTTTACAAATTGCAAAGTTTCGATCAAATATATTAAACTTTTTTTTTGTTACTTTTCTATTAAATTTTTTCAGTATTAAACTTTTTTTTTAATTCTCTTAAATATATTTTTATTTTTAACAAAATTTTCATTAAAATGTTTTTTTAGTTAATATATTATAAATTCTATAAAGTTATTGAATATTCAAAAAGTTTACTAAAATTTGATAATAAATCAATTTATTTATAAATTAAGATATAATTTAATTTAGTTTTTATTACTTATTTAAAGTAACTTAAATTTGATCTAAACATAAATTTTATTTTTTAAATAATAATTGATTTAGTTATATAAATCAACTATTTGTTTGTTTATAATGTGGCTTACCAAAATATAAATTTATAACATTAAAATTAGAGTTATTTTTGTAGCTTTTAAAAAGAAGACTTAGAAATAAAATTCTTTTAAAAACTGAATTTGTTTTTTTAATATATATAAATATAAACTAAATATTATTATAAGCAGGAAGTTTTTAATTCGAGCAAAACTAAAAAACAACCCCCGGAACATATCTTAACTCAAATCAACTCATAGATTAATTTCTAATAATAGATAAAAATTACTTGATCTTATCAAAACAATTCACAGATCAATTTTTAGGAAATAGTTTATATTAAACTCTACTACTAATTAGTAATTATTAATTAAATAAATATTAAAATATTGCCAAACAAATAATCATACCAGTCAAATTAATACTAATATCAAAAATATTTAACCTGTTACAAATAATCCTTTTTAAAACTAAACAGATAAAGTTTTGAGTAAACTGACCTGTGAATTCAATTTAAGTTAAGATATACTCTTGTACGTTTAATGCTACTTTGCTCGATTTTTGCTCGATTTAAAAACTTCCTGATTATAAGAAAAATGCTTGTTAAAGGTTTATGTAAATAAGTATGTTTATTTTTAATTGTTGATTAATTATAATTTAAGGAGTTGCAGAAATCCCGAATTTGGAACTTTTATGAGTAGTATAAAAAGTAGCACTCTTGAGCAAAAACAAATTAAACATTATAATTAAAATATTAATATTAAAGTCGTAAATATTAAAGTCGAATATATTAAAGTCGAAAATATTAAAGTCAAATATATTAAAGTCGAAAATATTAAAGTCGAAAATATTAACGTCAAAAATATTAAAATCGAATATATTAAAGTTGAAAATATCAAAATCGAAAAATAACATCAAAAATATTAATATCGAAAATATTAAAATCAAAAATATTAAAGTCGAATATATTAACCTCGAAAATTTTAAAGTCGAA